>CAJVPV010000053.1:0-32262 GCA_910591835.1 Acaulospora morrowiae
ATTACTATAAGACTAGCTACGCTAACCACTATTACCCAACTATATGTCCATTTAAACACCAAGGAGATGTGTCCACATATCAGGTGGGACTTTCGCAGGGGGGGAATCCTATCACTAGTTTAAATCTACCTAAACCTGCTGGTCCATTATTGCAGGGAGCAGTGTGTATGGAATATTATAGAGACTAACCCCAGAATTCCAATTATCTGTTATTGCTGATCCTCGAGATATGCCACTAGCATAGCGTCGCACTACCATTTTCCCCACCTGTGGAACTGGCGTTCTTGCTTGGATTTCAATTTAATCTTGTAGAACCTCACTAGACTCACTTGACTTAACGATTTTTGTCTAATCTTCTTACCACCTGTGGCTAATACCTTGCCCTTCGGCTATATGATTAAGTTTCGTGAAACACCACCATTGGAATAGATCAGCTTAGAATTAACCTCTTTATATTGTGTGGTGAAGTCTGCCATCGCCAGTTTGAATTAGAGTTTGTGGGCTTATTACCGAAATTAGACCAGAAGCCTTTCCTCATGCAACCTTTCTTACTTCGACCTGTTTTTAACCCGCAATCATCGGAAAGACCAGAGGTCCCATCTTCATGCAGCCTAACTAAATTTGAAGATGGATTTTGTTGACTGATTGAATACAACATGAATTGGAAGTCGATCAACCAATCATAAAGGTGATAAATTTTTGTAATCAGGTAGGGTTGAACTCTAGACCTTCTCCTGGTAACCTATGGAGTATTACCACTGTATTATAGACTTATAGGTCTATTAATCTTATTTTATTTTATTTTTTATATTAAATTTTAAATAATTTATTGTTTTTCTTAAAAAAAATAATTTTTTATTATATTTTTATTAAACTTTAAAAAATAAAATTATAAATTATTCTTGTTTTATTTTATTTTATTTTTTTTTTTCAATAAATAAATATTATTTCTTTATTTATTAATATTATACTTAAAGTTATATATATTTGTAAAAAAAATAACATCTTTTAAATACAAAAAGCATATAACAAGTTAAATACTAATTTGCCTATCTATCTATATTTAACTAATATCAAAAAGAATTTAAAATAATATTGTATATGCTAAATATAGCTGAGAACAGCTATGCTTACTTATTCAGAATTTTTTAATTAAATATAAAAAAATTGAAAATTGAAAAAAATTAAAAAGAAAAATAAATTGAAGCTATAATAATATTGATTACTAAAACTAAAACTAAATTACTTGAACTATAAAATCTATGTAAATAAAAAGAATATTTAAAATGTAGTCCATAATTTAGCTCTTGTATCAAAACTGGTTTTAGAAATATAATTCTTGTTGATATGAATAATAAAATATAATTGATGTTGTTTGTTATTGTAATAGTTGTTGTTATTATTGTTATATTAAAAAACTGGTTTAAACAAGTTCTGTTTTTTTTTGTTGTTTTAATAATATCTGATTGGATAATTGGAAAGTGACGATTATCTGAAGGAGTAAATTAATTTCAATTTTTTGAAAAAAAATTTTGAAGATTTTAAAATAACACAGTAAATAGTATCATTATAAAGTTATATATAGATAATGTATTAAAACAAACAATAGATCCAACAATTTTGTTTGAGTATATTTTTGAAAAAGTGTTTAATTTAACAAATGTAATGATATTGATATGGATAGTTTTTGTGATATAATAGAAAAAAGAAGGGATGCAAAAAAACAAAAGAAAAGAAAACTGCTACAAGTCTTTTCTCATATAACAGAAAAATAAACAAAACTCTCAAACTTAAGTAGACTTTGACCAAAGATCTCATTCTACTATATCAGTTGTCTTAAAGGTTTTTGAGTTCTTGAACTGGGGCTCACTTGCAATAAAAAGTATAAACCATTTTTTTTTGCTTAAAATTATTATAAAAAAAAAATTTTTAACAAAATAGATATAATCAAGAGAGAGTTTTTTTTTTTTTTTTTTTTTTTGGGTTTCCCCAGTAGGTAAACATCATTTCTTTATTTTGGCATCGACAATCGTCAAAAAGATATTTAACATTCAAGGTTGGGGAAAAACAAACGAAATGGCCATACCATATACCTATTTTTGGCTCACAATCTATCGATTTCTTTATATAAGTGGAGACTTGGTTCGATGACGATATAATTGCGATTCATAATATTTACGAATGTCACGGTCTTATCCTTTATCGGTGCCACCTTTGAACAATGAGATAATGAGCAATTGTGCATGAGAGCCAGAACATTTTTATATTTCCCGATACTATATAGTTCCGCGAAACATTAGGTGCAAGGTTAAACCGCATTTAGAAGGCTCAATCACTTCCTAATAATTGCATTTTGTGTGTACGTATGTAGGTGCGTTTACGTATCTTGAAAACCGTATTGTATAGATACGTATACCAAACAAGAACAAAGAATAATGACACTAAAATTGTTAATAATCAATTTTCCGTTTATTGTTGGCGTTCATATTTTTTTTGGATAGATAGATATATGTATTGACAAAGAAAGTACAAGATTTGGTAGTGATGGGGTTCATCTCTTTTGGTTTTCATGATTTTGTGGCAAATCCCAGATGAACACGAACATTCATGCGTAGTCTGAAGGTGTAAATTTGAAAATAAACAAAAAAGGATGGGGTTGGAAGCTATTATCTTTTTGGTGTCGAGTGTGACGAAGTGAGGGAATCAATTATTCAATTTGGTTGGGGGCGAGAATTCTGTATTTTTTTGAACAAAATGATTTTTTCTCTCCTGTCGGAAATTACTTCATTATTTTGAGTCTGCAAATGCCCCAATGCCACGCTACAATATTTGACTGCGTTTTGTCGTTTGATGCTTGTATGTTTTTCTCTATCTCTCTTTTTGTTACGCAGAAAACAATAGAACCATTAAAGAGATCTTAACAAAATTTTTTGCATTGTTTTTTTTTATAGATCATCACCGTAAAAAAAACAACGTTAATATGATCATTAATACCCGCTACCTGGTATTAATTATCCAAATCGTCGAACTTGCATATGTCACTGGTAGTGACATTTGGCGTCGTTGAGTAAAAAAACTTTATCCAATCAGATTCTCGGGGTGAGTTTGTCTATGCACGTAAACAGTGATCTGCCTATACATATTTATAATATCCCTACCGAGATTATTGGGATAAAATCTCAGCCAGAGACTTCTCCTGAACACAGGCTCGAATAGAAGTATCGAAAAAGTACCTTGCCATCTCGTTCCATACACGTGTCATGTCTACAGTATTATCAGATCGCCAAAAGGAGGAACTGTAAGTATGTTTTGTTCATCTTGCTCGGAAAAAAAAAAAGTGTGGGAGATTTTCTACATCTCGAATAATCAAGGTATCACAAGAATGCATTCGGGAGGATAATATTCGTCGTAGACCTTGACAAAGTTCAAATAAAACCGCATTTTGTACTATTCCCTATTTCGTTTTCTCGAATGTTCTCCTGTTACATATCAATTAATATCATTGTTCACTCGACGTTAACCAAAGTATTTCTCTTGCATCTGATTTGACTGGCGAATAGTCACAAGGCCATCCTCGACTACCTATACACAAATGGTTTCACGGAAGCATTCAATTCCTTCAAATCGGAGACCCATTATGATGATTTCAATCCGGATCCCAAGCAAAAGTACGCTGGATTGTTAGAGAAGAAATGGACGTCTGTTATTCGGCTGCAGAAGAAGGTAATTCATGAGTATTCGGTTTTTTTTTAGACAAAGTCTTCTCGATTGTTGAAGGTGCCAACCGCCTCTGCGAATTTTATTGAATTAGATCATGGACTTGGAAAATAAGAATACACAAATGCAAGAAGAGCTTAACAATGCACCTCTTCGAAAGACCAACTCTGCTGTCGATTGGGTTCCACGTGCACCCGAAAAGTACTCATTAACAGGTCATAGAAATCCGGTTACGCGGGTTACGTTTCATCCAGTATTTTCCGTGTTGGCTTCTGCATCGGAGGATACTACCATAAAGATTTGGGATTATGAAACTGGTGAATTTGAGCGTACTCTTAAAGGACACACCAAATCGGTTCAGGACATAGCTTTTGATCCGAAAGGAAATTATTTAGGTACCGCTATTCAATATTTACTGATGTTTTACGGTTTGTCATTTATGCATATTTTATCAATCTTCAACCACTTATGCTTTCTCGTTATTTTCCGGCATTTAGTTTCTTGTTCCGCAGATTTAACAATAAAAGTTTGGGATTTGCAGAATGATTACAAATGTGTCAAGACTCTGTATGGACATGATCACAGTGTTTCCTCCGTGGAGTTCTTACCCTCCGGGGATGTCATCATATCCGCATCTCGTGACAAAACGATTAAATTCTGGGAGTTGGCCTCGGGGTCAGTAATGAGATGGATATTAGGTTGTTTCACCGAATGTGCTTAATTTACATGGTTATTTGTTTCAATAGTTATTGTATAAGGACATTCACTGGTCATTTGGAATGGGTGCGGATGGTATCACCAAGCGAGGATGGCAAATGGATTGTGACTTGCTCTAACGATCAGGTTTTGTTTGTTTGTTTTTGATCGTTCCGTCTTGGTTTCTGTTACTGATGTATCCGTATTGACTCCTCTATTTTATTAAAGACTGCGCGTCTTTGGGATGTTACATCTGGGGAATCCAAGATGGAATTTAGAGGTCACGACCATGTTGTAGAATGTGCAATTTTCGCCCCGGCGACCGCAATTCCCTTTATACGGGAAATGGTGGGACTTGTTGTTGATGTAAGATGTTACTTTCAGTTATTTCTCTATTTTTCCTTGCTCATTTATTTCTTAAATAATAAATATATGTTTTTATTATAATCTATAATCTATAATCTGCACCTTTCCTTCTTTCACTAAAGCCAAATGCTAAGTCTAAAGATCAAATACTTCCGGGACAGTATCTCGTTACAGGCTCGAGGGATAAGACCATTAAAATTTGGGATTCCACAGGTCAATGTGTAAAGACATTGGTATGTTATAACAATTTATTGTAAATTTTCCTCTGCTATATTGATTGGTGTATGCTAATGTTTGTCTGCATTCTTGAATGAAGGTGAGTCACGACAATTGGGTACGTGGCTTGGTTTTCCATCCTAGCGGGAAATATCTTTTCAGCGCATCTGACGACAAGACTATGAAGATATGGGACGTGAAAACTGGACGTTGCACAAAAACTTTAGAAGCACACTCCCATTTTGTAACGTGCATTGCATTTAATCCGACGAGTCCTGTGGTTGCCACAGGGTCTGTGGATCAGACGGTGAAGATTTGGGCCCCGTATAGGTAAAATCATGGTTAGAGGGATTGCTTGTAGGTTATTATCAAAAGGATATTATTGTCAAGGATTATCGGTTATATAATTTTATCAAACATAGAATTTTTATCGTATTATAAAGGTCTTGTCATTATATTACCCTGTCCATTCCATTTATTTCTCGTTTGTCCATTTTCTTTATTATTATTTTGTCACCCTTATTCCCTATTTACCTTTCGATGTGTTTGTATCTCTTTTCTTTCCTCCTTCGATTTACTTAATAGTTCGATCTTAAAACGTGAAGTTGATCTGGAATACTATAAAAGTTATTTAATAAACGGGCGTAAAGTGGGATGCGCAAACTTATTTATTTACACATCCTGCCAGTAAAAATTGTTGGTATAACGTCTGACCAATTAAATCTATGAAACGTAAGATAAGATATGATGTTGAAATTCTGAGTAATGATTGATCACTAATACTCAGGCATCTGATAAACTTTATTGATTGTGGCTTCGACGTAGCTTTTTTTTTTTCCAGATATCAGATTATTACAAAAGTGGGATGAATTGTGTTTAAAAATTACCAAAAATTACCTTAGTATTCACAGAAAACAGAACACAACGCAAAAGCCCTCTGGCTTCAAGTACATGAGATAGGTATTATAAATACGGTAGAATTCAAAGCCATGTGTGCGAATGACGACTTGTATAGTTTTTTTTTTTTTTTTTGAATAAGACTTAATTCTTTGGATTTTATAGAAAAAAAAATGTTCGACCAACTTGACGATCTATCAATTAACACCATTCGCACACTTGCTGCCGATGTCGTACGCAAGGCGAATTCCGGTCACCCAGGTAGGTGATCGTTTGTTCCTTTATCTCGGAATCAGAAAGTAAGGTACTTTTTGACGAATCGTATTCGACTTCATTAAAGGTGCTCCCATGGGTTGTGCACCGATGGCACACGTTCTTTACCGAGGATACGTTATGGCCAATCCGGCAAATCCAAAATGGGTACGTGCGATTGGGCAATAAATATCGGGTCAAGTTTCCCCCACTTCATTTCGTATCGATCTTGTTATTGTTAGCCCAACAGGGACCGTTTTGTGATGTCCAATGGCCACGCTTGTGTGCTACAGTACATTTTGCTTCACTTGCTTGGTTATAATATGACCATGGGTGATTTGCAAGCGTTCCGTCAGGTCGATAGCAAGTGAGTTCGATATCCCTGATCTGATTGTATGCGTGTTGTGTAATTAGTGCCTCATTCACTGATTATCATTGTTCGTTAGAACTCCCGGACATCCAGAGTCTCATATGACTGAAGGTATCGAGGTTACAACTGGACCCCTGGGTCAAGGTAAGCAATTCAAGTAATTTCGTCGCGTCGTCAAATCACGTGACCGATCATCATATGTGTGTTCTTAAATAGGCTTCGGTAATGCTGTGGGACTGGCCATGGCACAGGCGCACCTTGCTGCCATCTTCAACAAGCCAGGTTATGAGTTGTTTACGAATTACACTTATGTGATCACCGGTGACGGTTGTCTACAAGAGGGTGTCGCATGCGAGGCCGCTTCTCTTGCAGGGTAACTTTCGTTTCGTCATCTTCTCCCCATGAAATTTACGCGATCACCAGCTTTCTAATAAACCATGCGTTTTTTCAGTCATCTTCAGCTTGGCAATCTGATAATCCTTTACGACGACAATCACGTTTCAATTGACGGTAATTATAATAAGTATTTAGTAAAGTTTTGATCGATTTTTTCGCACCATGGATCACTTGTTAATAATAATGTTCTTTAAATTTTAGGCGACACTGATGTAAGCTTTACGGAAGATGTTGTTAAACGTTTCGAGGGTTACGGCTGGCACACCCAAGTCGTAGCTGATGGCGACAGCGATTTGGACGGCATCGCTGCGGCAATAGAAAATGCAAGGAAAATCAAGGACAAGCCATCCATTATTAAGATCAGAACTACGATTGGCATTGGTTCAAAGAATGAAGGCACCGAGAAAGTGCACGGCAGTCCCCTACATCAGGATGATATTGTCGAGGTTAAGAAGAAATTTGGATTTGATCCGGAGAAACATTTTCACGTGCCAAGTTCGGTTAGTCTTGACGCATCGTTTTCTTCTGCCTACTTCCATTACAATTTATTTAGGCTTATACTGTATATGTAATTCAGGTTTATGAGTATTACGCTCAAATCCGGGAAAGAGGTGCTAAAGCCGAGGCTCGTTGGAACAAACTTTTGGAAGATTACAGTGCAGAGTATCCGCAGTTGGTGAGTATTTTGTATGTCGTTCATATTTGTAAATTTACCAACAAAATTTTCCTTTGGAATTCTAGGCCGCAGAGATCAAGCGTAGGTTCGCCGGTGAACTGCCGAAAAATTGGGAAAGTCATCTGCCACGTTACACTCCTTCTGATCCTCCGATCGCCACTAGGAAATTATCCGAAAACGTTTTGAATTGTATTGCGGACGTTTTGCCCGAGTTGATTGGCGGCTCGGCCGATTTGACAGGCTCTAACTTAACGCGATGGAAGACCGCCGTTGACTTTCAGCCTGATTCCACGGGCATAGGCAAATACAGCGGTCGTTATGTCAGGTACGGAGTCCGTGAACACGGCATGGCGGCTGCGATGAATGGCTTAACTGCTTATGGTGGATTTATCCCATTTGGCGGAACGTTCTTGAACTTTATAAGCTATGCTCTCGGAGCTGTTCGATTGTCAGCGCTGTCCTCGTTCCGTGTGCTTTACATAATGACCCACGATTCCATTGGTCTAGGTATGCGAAACCTTTTTTTTTATCGATTCAGATGGTCATTAAAGAAATATCTACTGAGTAATATTCAATGTCATTAACGTATAAAATATTTTATTAAATATTCAAATTGGAATGAATATTCTTCTGTGAATTGCAGGGGAGGATGGGCCAACTCATCAGCCGATAGAGACCGTTGCTGGCCTTCGCGCGTTACCCAACATTCTAATTTTCCGTCCAGCGGATGGAAACGAGGTGTCCGGCGCCTACCTTTCCGCGATTAAGAACATCAGTCGTCCTTCAGTGCTTTCTCTCACCAGACAAAATCTCCCACATTTGGAAGGTTCTTCGATTGAGAAAACGCTCAAGGGTGGTTATGTCTTGCGAGAAGCCCCGGATGCTCATATCACTTTAACTGGAACTGGTTCAGAGGTTTCAATTGCCGTTGACGCTGCAAAATTATTGACCGCTGAAGGAATCAAGGCACGTATCGTGTCCCTTCCATCATTTGAGCTTTTTGAAGAGCAAGATGAGGAATATCGGTCATCGGTGTTCCCCGATGGTATTCCCGTGTTGAGCGTTGAGGCTCTTTCTACCTTTGGCTGGTCAAGGTATGCGCATGTAAGTATTGGCATGAAAACATTTGGAACTTCCGGTCCGTATAAAGAAGTTTACAAGAAGTACGGTCTCACTCCCGAGAATGTCGCGGATAAGGCGAAGAAAACGATCGAGTTTTATAAAACCCACCCCCTTAATTCAGTTATTCATAGACCATTCTAAGTGAGATTAATATTCTTTCTTTGTCAAGACTCAGGTCAATGTTTAATATGCAATTCAGTGTACATTATTAGGTTGTCATTGCTTATATTTCAATTAGCATCTAATTTTCATTAAAAACTTCAGAAAATGAATTCATGAAAAAATTATTATTATTTTTTATTTGCTCCAAACGTACAAAGTATGATGTTGAATAAAACGTGTTAGAATAAAATACATGATTGGTTTCTTTTTTTTTGAAGTCCCACAAAAGAAATAAATTCAAATGTCTTTCCTATTGCGATGAATTATACAAAACTTCTATAAAAAAAATACAAGTTCTAATCCTATCTTCGTGAGAAAATTTACAAAAAAAAAAAAACTAATTTACAAGAAATTTTTTTTTTTTTTTTTTGGCATTCAAAGAATATTGAAAGCAAGATATTAATTGTGTAAAGTACTTTTGGTAATGAAAAAAAAAAGGAATAATTAAAATAATGATATGTATGTGTATGCGAGATATGAGTATCATTAAAGATTAGTAAGTGTACAGGAAAAGAAATTGTTACGAAGACGAAGCGATAATATTTTTTCTCCAGACATTCGAGAATCGCATCGCAAATCCACTCATTCCACCGATACCAACAGTGTTACCGATGTTTTGTGAACTTGAGAATCCGATTCCATTTGAATGAATACCGTTTATCGGTTTATTATTCACAACTCCTTGCACCTTCTTTAGCATTGCCAATCCTTTGATCTTCACGTCGTTTGCTCGCTGAATCGCCGACGGCGTCGAGGATTCGTAATATACGTTACCGTTGGTGGCTGAAAAAGAAGTTAAAAGGTTACGATCGATTCGATATGTTTTTTATGAGAAATAACGCGAAGATCGTAGTTACTTGGTGGGTAATAATCATCATCATCGCCGGATTCCGATGAAGCGTCTATGTCTTCGCCGTACATTTTGGCGAGGAGACGTTTCTCACGCAAAGCGTAGGCCTTTGATAGGACAATGGCCGGGTCTTGTATCGGATAGTTCTGTCAGTCGAGCGAGGTGTCATAAATTAAGTTCGTGTGGTAAGAAGAGTTCCGAGCAAAAAAAAAAAAAAAAAATTTTCCCACCTGTAACAGTTTGATGTTGTCGGCAAAGGATCCTCGAAGCAACTGATCTTTCACACATCTGAATAAGAACAAGGTAAACAGTCAGTGCCATCGAAATGAACTCCCGTGAACAAAGATGCAGATGAAATGTATGCTAACATTAGCATTGCACAGGAGAAATCCAGTAAGAATTCGAATCCACCCGTGGTTTCTTCGTCGTCGTGATCGGCCAGTATGGAATCCCACAGACGGATAACATCTGGCAGTGCAAATTCCTGGGACAACATAACGGTCAACCATCGAAATGAATAATAGGTCGGATGCAGCGATTTTCTTTCCTGGTATAGATGATTGTAATCTTTTAATCTCCGAAGGAAGGGTACGCACGACACAGCACACGCATGTCAAAGGAATTGCTTACCAGGTCTGCCCATAATTCGGGCTCAAAGGTTCTTAGACGTCGATTCATTTTCATCATGGTGTGCCCAATGCCAGTCTTGTCGTCCATGTCTAAACTCCTCACAAAGTGATCTCGTATGTGAGACATCATTAATGTGAACACGAAGAACGAGTCTGCTTCGGCGTGTGCTAAAAGTTGTTTAAAGGTATTCGTGGATTCGGATTATTCTCACAATTCCATGGTGATAGTGTTTGTTTCACGTAGGAAATACTCTTCTTACCTTTTCCTACTTCATCACTGTCATTGGCCATCGTGTAATAGATGGGGCCAAGAATTTCATTCATCCCTTGGACGTATCCTACGCCTGGATTCAATTTAGCATAAATAAACAAGATTCTCTCAATGGCCTCCCAGTGCAAATCAACTTCGTAGTCATCATCACGTGAACCATCCGACTTGTAACTCGGGGATGGCGACGACGACCTTCGCGCGCCAAATTCTTTATTTAAATGTTGGACGCGCTTAAAAATTGACCTACGGGTGGGAATTGGAGTGACCGTGTTGTACAAGAGTTCGGAAACGTCAATTGGTAAAGGTTTCGGACCCGCGGTTGAGAATTTGTTCTTGCCAATCGAATTCAGATGAGGCATCGTCGACTCCATGGCCGCAACATCCGATTCAAGTTCAGGATTCGTTAATATGGAATTACTGCAGCTATTGTCATCGTCGTTTGAGCCATCCAAAGCGTCCATTATAGATGGTGACCTCGTACCGTTTATCCGACAAATTTCTTGGGCCGCGAGTTTTGGACTCAGAGGACTTAAGGGACTATGAGGGACGGGCAGTTGGAAGAATGCAAAGTCTGGTAACGTTCGCCTGACATCCTTGTCAATTTGTTCTAATATTATGTTGTCGGCGAAATATTCGGCCCACTTGGAATTTGGTGCAGAATTTAAAGGCTAATTAGGAAATTATTATTAATATAATCTTTTTTTTCTCCCTCTCACATTTTTTTTCAATAACACCATCATCTCTACGTCTAAGAAATACATTATCAATGACAATTATATAATGAACGATAATTACGTGATCTTCGGTGTTATGTGGATTCTTCAATTCCTCTTCGCTCGGATCTGCCAGCAAATCCCTGACGAAACTCTGTATAAGGAGAAACCAATTTTAGACCTGAAATTCACGAATGCCAAACAAACAACCAGCAATAATATTGTTGCTCCGCGCACAGCTTCCACATACATAATAGGTTGTTCTTTGCTCGGTCAGAACTTTTTCCCATTTTCTTTTGTCCGGTGGTAAGTAGCCCAATAATATCTAGAGAAAATGCCCGAGTTCCAACGGTGACGTGTTAAAATTATGTGAAACAAACAAGAACTTTTCGAACTGATTGCGCAGCAAGAACACAAGGTACCCCTCAACCAACCTTCCAACTTTTCTGCCTGATGCCAGGTTTATCGGGAATGCCTGAGGGGGTAAGAGCGCAAAGACGGATGACAAAAGAGAAAGGTGAGAAAAGGAACTTTAGGTTGATCGCCTCGTTAGACAGACAGATAAAAACACAGGTTCTCACCTCGAAAGCATAGATGTCGGAATTTGTACAGATCTATCGTGGGATCTTGGGATAGGTTCTTGGTGCTCAGTATAGATTCGAACTGAGAGAGTCTGAGTTTATAATTCATATCACAAAACTAGTTTAGCAGAGGTCGGATGCACAGAATTCAATTGCGGCTGTGTCGCCAAGTGTAACTGAGATAACTTTAAATAACGGGTTTTTTATTGTAGGTACCTCTCTTTATAGTCCATTTGAAATAACAGGATAAATAAAATAGGCAGTCAGCGATATTGCGGTCGCCGTAAATAAGTCCTGGGTGCTTTAATTTCCAAGGGCTTTATATGTCTCCCTGATGGTTCTACGCTATTGGGTGTGTACTGTTGATATCAAAATTTGTAAGACTTTGAACAAATTACGCATGAGTGCTTATATATACAACCGTTTTCCATTGTAGTACATCATATTCTTCGATGCGATAAGATAATAATAATAAATAATATAATATAATAATAATAACCTAATGCACAAAAAAAGCTCCTATTATGCACTTGCTTCGGAATTATATTATAGTTTCCCCCCTTGCCGAGTTGCAGTGTTTGGGAAAATGCGTCCACTAGAATGGCAGCTACTAACGTGGCTTGGAAATGTTTACATGCACATTGGGAAAATTCAGGTAACCGACCCTTTTGTTTTATTTCATATGAAGTCAGCTCATTATCCGCTCGATTGTATTTGCGGCAAGTGACATTTGATCATCAGCTGTGATTATCCTTTATATTTTAGGGTTGGACCATTTGATTCAGTCATTCAATGATTCAAAAACATGTCACAGACCAAAAACAATGACAAAACTAACATGCGAAAGTTGAATTCGGTATTAAAAATTCTTTGTTTAAGTAAATTTTAAGAGGGCGTCAAAATGGCAATAAATACGTAAGTTCCATTACTTTCCAGGAAACCGACAAAAGCTCGAACTGTGGGGACCAACGAGAAGCGAAAAAATTGAAACACCAAAATGAGCAGCGAGTTGAGAAAACACCCAACCCAGTTGGTTCCAAATCGAGTAAAGCGGAAAGGATTGACACGCGTAAACAATCGGGAACTTGTCCAGACATCTTGAGGAGAGGCCGAAAATTTGCGGACAAAGAAATGATGTTGAGTTTAATTGATCAGCTTGGTGTAAGGGAAGATGAACGGGTTACCAAAAAATTGCAGCGACAGGTTAATCATCTTATACAAAATTGTCTTTACGAATCGAACGTGTTGTTTCTTGTGTTGACCATCATCAACGAATACAATGAATACAGAAACAGGTCGAACAGAGATTAGAGAGACGCCGTATTAAACAACAGGAAAAGAAATCAGCTCGCAGGGAAAGGATCGAAAAAGTCAAGAAGGTTCTCAGGAACAAAAAAAGACCGAAAAAGGAAACCGAGAAATTGGAAACAAAATAAAGATAGACAACGTGTATTATTTGCGTTTGACCAACATCGCTTATCAACCTCTCTCTCTATTGAAGCGTCCTAATCCAGCGAAGGCTCGACCAAATAATGTTTTCTTACTATTTCTCACTTTGACGTTTCACCCAATCGAATGTGTGCAGTGTTATGAAATACAACCCAATTTTGGTCGGATGCACTAACTTCTCATGTCATTCATTAAATAGAGGACTGTTTACCATCCCAGAATTGCGAACTTAATGACATATTTTCATGTTGTGTCAGTAATCTTTGGTTCCAAGGCGTACCTGTAAACAACATAGATTACAAATGTAAACAAATAAAAATTTAAACATAATAAGTTCGCCATAATACATACATTTTTACTTCATACAATCCATCTGGCATTCCGTGTTGCGTGGCCTCCTTGAGTAAACTTAATCCAGCTTTCCGATAGATATCTTTGAAGATTGAGTCGGACCTTTTTTTTGTTTGTTTTTTTTTTCGGATCCGATAAGTATTTTTGATTGACGCGGCTAAAACTGATTGGGAAAGAAAAAAAAAGAAAAGATGCGAATGATTCTTATTGTTACGATACCTGGTGACACTGCTATCGTTCTTATCGAAACGATATCCAAACACGGATACATTCTCTTTGACACCGATCATTCCATTCGGCTTCAAGCCCTTCTTGCACCTCTTGAAGAACTCTTCCAGGTCATCATCCTTCAGGTGTCCAAGAACCCATTGACACCATATCAAATCATATTTTCCCTCTTCGGGTGTGAATTCCTGTAAGCCCAAGCACATGAACTTTCCAATCCTTCCGAGACTCTTTTCCTTTGCCAGGTATGTTCTCTCGGCGTGTTGAATGAATTTCGGCGTGTACTCTACCAAATCGACCTTGTCGAAAATCTTTAGCAAGAAATGCTTTGAAACTCTTCCGATACCAGCTCCACAATCGCAAGCGTATTGAGTGCTGATTCGGGGAGGAACCTTGAGTGCGTTGTGAGCACCTCTCTTGCCACGAACGTATTCCGAAATGAACTCCATGGAACCTTTCGCCTCGAGACTGGTGACCGAGCCGTAGCCGCCGAGCATGCCGTTAATGGTGGCAGGTGTGGCAGACCAGTAACCTGTGGATCAAATTCGGTGAAGAAAAATTCCATTGGCCAAGAGCAGACGAAAATTGAAAAAAAACTTTATACCGAGGGCGTCCTCGTACCAACGTTCCTCCTCGAACCCCGAGGTATCCTGCGTTTTAAATTTTAATTGAATCGATTCGTGAAAAGAGAGTAAGTAGCATATGGGTTACAGGGTCAGTCAGTCAGTCAGTCAGTACATACTTCGTTCGTCATCAAGAGTTTATTGAGGAAAAAGAATCAACGCGTCGAATTGTTCCACAAACTGACGTATGTATGCCCCAATGTCCGAATTTTTTTTGTCATACAGAATCGAATCGATAAATTCAGTGATCAATCGTTACTTCATTTGAGAATTGAGATTTTCTTTTTTTTTTAGAAAAAAAAAAAAAAATGTTCAAGTATATCGCCCTGGCACTTCGCTTGTGCTTCTACGGTACCGGTCTTTTTAGGTTGTGCCCTTGAACATTTGATTTTTCCTTTTGTACATCGTACCACGTTCTCCTATTCATTTACAGTACATACCTTTATTTTTTCACCCCGATTTACAGCTTCGCGATTAGCATAAACATTGTTCAGCTTTGTTCTCTATTGTTCATATCCCCGTTCTCGAGGAGGCGGGTGATGAACATTAACTCTCAAGGAGCCTTCAGCATGTGGTGGGTTATGCAGGTGAGTTCCCTCTTTATGAATAGCTTGTCTCAGAGAGACGTTTCTAGCAAAGAATCATGAATCCTAATCAAAATTTGCATTAATTTTATGGTCTTGTTTTGTTCTATAGTACATATTTGAGGTGAGTGGACGTTTACGAATATTCTTTAAGTAGCGCAATATGCGTGCACGCATAAAATAAAATAAAACCAATTGAAAAAATGATGTAATTCGTGTTTCCATTGTTTCTCAAAAAAAAAAAAAAAAAACATATAATACAAAACAAAACAAAAAAAAAGCGTCGTCATAGAGGAAAGATCACGTTCTCTGGTGATAAAATTCCATCAAACGAGAGTGCTATAGTGATCAGTAATCATCGATCTTTTACAGATTTTTACATGTTGCATTCAGTCGCATTACGTAAAAACATGTTGCCACATGTCAAGTATTTTGCCAAGGATTCCTTAAAATATGTATGTGTTTCACTTTATTTTTGTACCTTGTCAAATTAATTCTGACAATCCCGATAAATCCGGGAATCTCTACCGATCGAATGATGCGCAGATCCCTTTCTTCGGATTTGGGATGTGGGTAAGTTGTGTTCGTGCATGAATTCATCATCATTGATGTTCCATTTCTCGATTTACTTATTAATTAATCAAACCTCTTAAAGTTAATGGGAATGATCTTCATCAAGCGAAATTGGACGCAGGCACGTATCCCCGTCACAGACATCTAATGGACGTAATGTCGAGAACTAAACTAACCACTTTACAATCAATCTAGGATGAGGAACATCTAAGAAGAATGTTTAAAGTCATTAAGGCCTATGCTGCGCCCATATGGGTGGTGAATTTTGTTGAAGGAACTAGGTTGAACCCAAGGAAATTGAGAGATGTAAGAGATGCATTCAACGCTTTTCCATACTGTTGTTCTCTTTGCTCAATAACGCCTTTCCCCATAGGGTCAAAGGTTTTCGAGGGACAAGGGTCTACCGGTCCTACAAAATCTCTTGGTACCTCGCACCAAGGGATTCGTGGCCTGTGTTCGTCAACTGCGTGATACTCATGTGCAATATATCTATGGTAACAAGAAATCCATTCCAAAAATTACTTTGTTTTAAAAAAGATGATGATAACCTTACCACGTACGCTATCACTATTCTTAGATTTCACGATAGCTTATCGTCACATCTCCCGAGGTTTTCAATTCCCACCCAATCTTCTTCAGGTTCATGCATGTTCCCCGTTGACACCTTCGTGGGCATTTCATGTGCATGTTAAACGTTATGCAATTAAGGATTTGCCCAGAGACGATGAAGAATTGGGTGAATGGGTAAGACAGATATTTGTGGAAAAGGATTTATTATTGGAGGACATGAAGCATCGGTGGACGCAGAGTGATAAGCTGGGTCAAGTTCGGGAGGAAAAATATTTTAATTAATACAATATAAAAAAAAAACAAGGAGTTAACGTGGGAACGTATTTTATCTTTTATTCATGTGCTCGGTGTATCGTCTTTTTTTAATAAAAAGGATTCAGAATGTGCATGCATGTGTGTATAAAAAAAAAGGACGTTCGCTAACTAGACTAATCGGAATTTCGTTTATGCAAGGAAATATGATTTCAGTATATGGGTAATTCTTTTTGAAGGCGGACAGGGATTTTTCTGACTTTATAATTGTACTCCTGGAATTTATATTGTATATGTATTGTTCAAAAAAAGAGATCAAAAAATTGTATATAACATTTTTGTCGTTTTCAAAAGGAATTAACCATATCTCGTAACGCCTATAATTGTTCTTCACGTTTCTGATCGTTTCCAAATATGGTAATCTTTGGTCAAGATGCAGCGAGGTGAGGTAATGAAGAGTCCAGCTGCACAACAACACAATGTCCATGCAGAATCGAATGCGTAACAATGTTGACATCATCCACGCCTTCTTGGAGCAACTGAATTTTTTATGCATGCGCAATAGGATCCTACGAGGCTCGCGTACTTTCCATAAACGGGATCACATTTGAATAAAATATTGTTTTTTTCCGCTCTGCAGTCTGGCCCATCCGGACATAATCAGCTAGAGATATTCATATTACATTGTGATCTATTGATATCATCGGTTCCTTTAATTGTTTGAAGGTCATGATCCCTTGGGCGGTTCTGCAGTAAAACAATTACCGCAATGATAATTACTTTTGGCATTGACCGTAGTACCGAATACTACTACTACTACTATAGGCTGAAACTATTTTTTTTCCCGATCCATTGATTCCTTCGAAAGCTTACTTTCTCGAGGACTCCGGTGGATGTTTAAACTCCATGTGAACCTCAGTCAGATCCTGTGAAATTTTCATATCCTTGGGGGATGCTATCGGAGAATCGATTGTCGAGAAGTGTCTTCGATCTGACCTGCCGCGGTTGGCTAAATCAGAAGACTCGATGAATCTGTGATTGACTGAAAGGTGCTTCTTTCGTCCCGTATTCTAATATAGAAAAGTGTTGTTTGAAGTATATTCACGAAATAAAGGTCATATTCGTTTTGTCTGGAATACGAGTCAAATAATAAATTTCACATAGTATCGTCACACAATATTAGGTAATCATTGTTTGTTTGTAATCTGCGCTCGTCAGGCGTTACGTACACTATTTCTTTTGTGACAGGAAATAGGTGCTTGAAAACGCGTCATTTGGTCTTGCAGGGTGGTAAGAAAAGCGCACTTTCTCTTTATCAAAAATGGAAATAGACCATTACCATCAGAAGAGCGACACCGATAACAATCTCGGCGATTCGACAATCGTGTCAAAGTACAGAAGTGCTGCAGAGATCGTCAGTGGTGAGTTCGAATTAGTTGCAGACACGACTACATCCAATTAATGAAATATTAAAAGTGACCTGCGACCATTTGAACAGCCATACTCCCTGAAATCATTAGCAAGTTGGTTCCAGGAGCATCAGTTGCCGAACTTTGCAAATATGGTGACCAACTTGTCTTCTTGCACGTCTGTATAATTTACTAAAGAAAACAACTTATTTAATCATTTCATCTCAAGGATGGTGATCGAAATATATGCATCGTTTTCGCACTAATTCCTAAAATACGTATATCTATATGTCCTTCCTTTCATCTCAGACGTCCAAGGTCTACAATAAAAAACCAGTGGAAAAAGGTATAGCACTGCCGACGACGATTTGCATAAATCATTATCTGCAATATGTTTCTCCCCTGCCTGGTGAAGGTGATGTAATTCTTCAACACGGAGATTTGGTTAAAGTGTGAGTTCCTTCCTGATAGCTGTGAATTTCTTCACTGCACAGGATTCGACTGATCCAAATTTTTCTTGGGCACAACCAGGGAATTGGGCGTTCACATTGACGGATACATCGCCAGTGCAGCCCACACCACGATATTGAATCCAAATTTGCAACAACCGGTAACTGGGCGTTCCGCCGATGTTGTCGCGGCTGCACACTTTGGCTCCGAAGTTGCATTGAAACTTCTCAAACCTGGTAACAAGGTACCTTGTAATCTTTCGAACATGAATTCGAAACGCGAATGCTCTTTTCATGCTTTGTTCTCTTGCAGGGATCAGATATAGTCAACGCCGTATCTCAGGTGGCCGCTGCTTTCAAGTGTACCCCGGTGGAAGGATCAATTGTTCAGCAAATTCGTCGATATGTTCTTCACGCGGAAAAATCCGTTATCTTGAATCAAACTGACGACTTGCTGAATAATGATTTCGTGATAGAGCCGAACGAGGCTTACATGGTTAACGTGCTCATGAGCAGTGGAGAAGGATTGGTGAGTGTGCGATGATGAGCTAAACTCGCATACATCAAGATAACCGATTCTGGATTCGATCAATAAAACTTTGTTCATAGGTTCGAGAATCCGAGGTGAAACCGACCATCTATCAGAGAAACGTTAACGAATCTTATAATTTGAAATTGAAGGCCGCCAGATCGGTCTTCAAAAAGATAACCGACACCTACAGCGTGTTCCCTTTCTCCACAAAGTAAGTCACATCCTTCTTCGTTCAGTTGTTTGTCTATCTGCGCATCTTTATTTAACCTACCTCACAAAATATTAGTTCCTTAGAGGGTACCCGAGATCGGCTTGGGATTCCCGAATGTGTCAACCACGGATTACTAAGGCCATATTATGTTTTATTGGAGAAAACTGGACAAGCGGTTGTGGCCCAGTTCAAATTCACCGTGCTCATTCCACAAAATAATCATAAACCTGTGTGCATCACTCCTCCCAACCCTTTGCCGTATGTTTATTCCGAATTATCCATTCCACCCGAATTAGATGTTGCCAAACTATTAGCCGACGAGATCAGATCCGCCAAAGGGAAACCCGAGTGAAATTAGATACCTTGGTCATCTGATGTTGTATTTATTAAATAGGCGCATGAAATTACCTGGTCCATTTAATTATTATAAAATTGTACAGTTTTTGAAAATTGTTTATTTTTATTATTTTTATTATTTGTTTTTTTTTGATGGGCTCAACGCGTGTCTGTCTAAAAGAGCATTTAAATTAAACTCCAAATTGTCGCAATTGAAACAAGACTTCAATGCATTTTATTTATTAATGGGGCGGCCTATAGTGATACTGTACGCCAGATACATCATTAAACATTAGCACTAACGTACGGTCGTCATTCCAGTTTCTTCGAGCGGTACAACAGGATGTACGCCATATGCCAATCACCTAAATAAAGTATGTTTCAGCAAGGTCTACATGGTGAATATGTTAAATGCACCCGAGGCAGGAGGAAAAGAAAAAACGCGTACCACCGCCATCGAGTTTTTGGATATCATCCTGGGTTACGATTGTAACTTTGTCATCATCGTATTTAATCCACTCATCTTAAATGAGAATGTGTTGGGCAATTTGATACACGTCATGCACACGAATAATAACGTTAGCGTGACTTTCACAAAATCTGACGTACGCGGCGAAAGCAATGTCATACATACCGGAATTCTGCTTACGTACCCAACCAATATAGTGACCTGTGATTAAAGAAAACGTTAGTCGGAGCGCAACAATGAAATCATTTTTAATCAAATCCCACAGCTAACCAGAATCCGCCGACCGTCCAGTATGGGTTAGGACAGCACACAGTTCATATAATCCCGTCACATTGGAACCAATGTCGCTGGCGAGTTCTGGATCAACCAGCTTCTTTAACTCCTCGATGACCGAGCTGTCAATTTTAGATTCCTCTTGAACTTTTTCCTCAGGGCTGCCCGCGAGTTTTGCTTTACGCTATTATGCTCACGTGTGAGTAACGGTTATCTACCGGGGAATGTTGTACATCAACTCAAGAGTGTTGTTACCTTCGCGTCACTTCTTTCTTTATCGAGCTCCATCAACCGATTCCTCACTGGTGCGATCTTTGTCTTTAATTCGTCAGTGCAAAATTCTGATGCATCGAGTTCAAAGGGAAACTTGATCTTGCGCAGAACCTTGGCCTTAATACGCTGTTGTCGTTTCCAGTAGAATCTCACAAAATGAACGGTAAGATATGCAGGGAGGCGGCTAATGCGCAAGGTCGAGGAATATTTCGCTGATCGATCCAAAGTAGGTGAATGCTTATCGATCTGGTCATCTTGCAACGACTTTTTTTTTTTTAGTTCCGACGCAAAGAACATTTATTTAGTAGTGCCATCACAGAAAATGTCAAACTTGAACACGAAGGTATCGTACCTCCAATATACCACTCGCCATGTGAGAAACCGCTAGAATTGTTGTAAATTTTAATAAAAATTAAAGGGAAAGAAGACACACTATCCATAAGGTGATTTGCAGGGTCATACTTTGTGATGTGTGACAACTCAATTTCGTAAAAGTATCAGTGGAAACAATAGGTTCCTCATCTGGAGACTCGAGACATTTTAAGCTAGAAGCAGCAGATTGCAACTGGTTTATTCGTTGCGCGATCATCCCAAAACAGAAACGCAATCGAGAAAAACGTACACTGAAGTAAATCTCCCCGTCATATATTGCTTGACGAATGACCCGTTGGAATCGTGCATGTCCGACGAAGATTGAAGGTCATTCTTTTGCGGTGGCAGGGGAAGGTTTGCATTATTCAGGGTTGACACTATTTGGGTCCAGCATTCTTCGGCATCTTGTTGCATGAAACCATGGGCATTGCGTTGTGCGAATTGGGGAAAGGCAGTTCTGAGATACTAACAATACACAAGAAACTTGAATAATACTCAGATTGATGTCTGAAATCGAGATCCGAACTAGATTCCACTTACCTGCGCAAACATCAAAGGTTGATAACTTTCTGTGGTTTGATTCAACTTTCGATAAAGATCGGATAAAGAGGCCACTAGGCTATCCGGCATGTTTGACCCGCTCGATCGGCCGGTGAAACTACATCGGTTGGTAAGACGGAAGTGTCGTCGATTTGTGAATAAATTATCCGTGAAGGTGAAAAGTAAATTCGTAATGATCATATTTCATTATTTGACAAACCTGTTGAGCGATTCTTGCAATTCCGGAATAGAACGAAGACATTGTAGTGTAGAGTTCATGTAACAGGTATTTCCAAGATTTGTCAGACCGGAAGGTAACTTCAGCTGAAATGAAAGGACGAATTGCATGAAGTCATTCCTCACGTCGCCACGCAAAGTGCATACGACGTAAACCATCTTACTGTTTCCGCCAACTGTCTATCGGTCATGTCTTCCATAAATATGGTTTTTTTTCCTGGTTCTTTGGGCAGTTCGCCAGCTGTTCCCATCATCTGGTAAAATAAAAAAGTTGGGTAATGTCTTTCACATGGCAAACCACGTTTTTCAACGACCGATTACCGTAAAACTGTGCCCCTATCGAATAAAGTGTTTAGAACGATTAGGAAAGATCATGGAGGGGAGGTGGAATTGTCGAATACAACTAACGCTTACCTCTTTAATGTTTAAACTGTTCAAATCTGTGTCGTCCTACAGTGATAAGAAAACGCAGTGTTCGCATCAACGAGAAGGACTACCACGCAATAAGAAATGTAAAAAGAAAGTTTGAAACCTTCAAGAGTTTTCCTTTAGACATGATCTTCTGCCTTTCGGGTTCGACGCCGGTCATGGTGTAGATTTGAGTTTTAAAGAGCTCCGCAGGTTCGTCAGTGTCAATGTTTAACTCGTACTTTTTTCCACTCCATTTCACGTTAACTTTACCCGAGGTAAAAAAAACGCGTGAGTGATTTCAATCTTTTCGAATTTTAAGGAAGTTTGGTAACGCACCTTTGATTGGCGGCATATCGAATCACACAAATTGATAACGTTTGTCTCCTAGACTGTAGGTATTTAAAGAGATTTATTTATGGATTCCAGAAACTCGGTAACCATACCATGAACTTGGGGGTTTATGCTGGTCCCTGGATCATTGTGTGATATAATGATCAACCAGCTATGCGGCATAAACAAGAAGATACGTACTATTGCATAAAACTAAATTAAGTCGAGTTTTTTTTGCAGGAAGACACTTGCGAACTTTTCTCCACCTTTTTCTATGTTGAGTTTGCCTTGTGACCTCTCCGTTGTCAAGTCAAACTTTCCAAAATCGTTGTTAGCTCCTCATTATCCAAAAGTTAAAACGCTTCGCATCTACGAAACACCACCAAGAACTCGTGACAGTTTTTTTGTTTACTCATAAATGGCAGCACCCGAGGAAGACTACTCCTCCCTGCCTCTTACCGAAAGAATAACACACAAGGTACTTGATTCTCGCTCAACTTTTGTTGCCAAATAACCAGTTCACGAAACGTCACATTGCATTTAAACGATGTACTCCCCCATTATTATTTACTTGTAGATTTGGAAGGTTCGAGTTGCAGCATATGAGGAACTCACGAAGAAATTCACCAAGGCCGATCCGTCAAACGAAAGTGAGTTCAGGCCGTACGAGGGTATCTTGAAAAACATTGCCACAGACGCCAATGCCGTTGCTCAGGAAACCGGTTTGGCAACGCTTCTGGCATACGTAGAAAACGCACCAAATCCCACTAAGCAAGTGTCTCGTAGATACATCCCGGTATTCTCGCATGACAAAACGGTAATCGGTTTTGGATCTAACCTAGCCTCCATTTATAATTTATAGGCCGAGGGCCTCCATAATACCTGCAATTGTTGAAAAGGGCTTCGGTTCAGCTCGTGCCGGAACAAAAAATAAAGCCGTGGAACTCGTCCTCTTATACATAGAGGTCGACACCCCTGACCCAGTTGTGGTACGCATTAACTCAGTAACTCAATTCATCGAGTTATCGATGATCATCGTTAACGTACTTTGGTACTATAGGAAGATGTGCTTGCGGGGTTGAATGCCAAACAACCGAAATTGGTCACGACCACGACTTTTGCGCTCAAGGAAATCATAAGGTACCGTAGATCGATCAATTGTCTTCTCGTCTATATCATCTCGATTACTCACCAATCTACCATACTTCCCATTCACGATAAAAAGGTGCTACGGCGCAAAAACGGTGAATGTCAAACCAATTCTCAAAATCCTACCAAAGATATTTGGACACACTGACAAAAACGTTCGAGCCGAGGTGAGTCTGAATGATTTATTTTAACGCGTGTCCTTTTCTTCCTCCAAGCTAATAATCTGTTTTACCGAACAGGGGACTCAACTTGTGATAGAGCTTTACAAATGGTTAGGTCCTGCCATCAATTCGTACTTATCAGAATTGAAGCCAGTGCAGGTAAATACTTTTTATCAATCATTGAACTCTAATCTATACATAAATTAAAATTTTCCAAATTTGACATTTATGGATTCCTATCATCAGGTGAAAGAATTGAACGAAGCATTCGAAAAATTACCCCAAGAGAAACCTAAACAGGAAAGGCTATTGCGTTCGCAACAGGCTGCTGCTGAGGCCGCAGCAGAAGCTGGTGAAGGTAAAAATAATTCGAAAATTATCTTCATCACGTTCATTCCTTTAAATTAAAACGAATCATAAATATATACGTAGGAGCCGAAGAGGAGGCCGATGATAAAAAGGAGTTGGACGCATACGATTTAGCAGAACCGGTTGATATTCTTCCAAAGATATCAAAGGATTTTCATGGGCAATTGGTAGAGATGTTTAATATCCTCTCGATTTTATCTAGATAATGAATACTCGTTGCTAATCGAAGTAACTAATTACTCAGGCTTCATCAAAGTGGAAGGAAAGAAAGGAAGCTTTGGAGGGCCTGTTGGAGGTGTGCAAAACGCCCAGAATTGCTGATAGCAATTATGGAGAGTTGGTTGCCGCCCTCGCCAAGGTATGCTTCTTAAGATTCAAGCCATCGTGTTCAATGGTAATTCGGTTTAACATGTAAATGAAAAATACTTTTTCATTAAATTTACAGCGGATGACGGATTCTAACATATTGGTCGTTACACTGGCAGCCAATATCATAGAGGCTTTGGCATTGGGCTTAAGGGACGCGTTTGCAAAATATAAACAAGTGGTAAATAATAATTTTAATAATAACGAAAATTTAATTCGCATGCTGCTTCAATACTTCATCATAGAAATTATCCTCAGTGCTGTTCTTCTTATTACTAGGTGGTAACCCCAATAATTGAGAAACTCAAAGAAAGGAAACAAAGTGTTGTCGATGCTTTGGCAGCAGCGTTGGACGCGGTGTTCCTATCCGTAAGCAACCACAATGGAAATGTCATTCCCAATTTTAGCTTTCTTGTTTTATTTATTTGTTTTTACTTTGATCGGTTCTAGGTAAGCATATCTGACGTCACGGAGGAAATTCTGGCTGCTGGAAAACACAAAAATCCACAAGTAAAAACGGAGGCCATGAAATGGTTGGTCAGGTGCTTAAAGAATACAAAGGTCGCCCCTAACAAGGCAGAAATTAAATCCCTAAATGAGATGATGGTGAAAGAATCGGAAAATAGTTTTGAGCCGGTGCGTGTTGCGGCATTCGAAGGACTTGGCACCATGATGAAAGTTATCGGGGAGAAATCTATGAACCCTTATACAGAAAATCTCGATGATATACGTAAGGGAAAGATAAAAGAGTTCTTTGAGAAGGCGGAGGTAAAAGTTAAGGTTACCACAGCGAAAAAACCGCCACCAGCCGCCGCTGCACCAGCCAAAGGAAAGCCAGTTCCTAAGGCTTCAGTCAAAAAGGATGATGCTAAAAAAGATGCTAAAAAGGATGATGTATGCATATACGTTTTGTTGGTTTCTCGTACTCATTTTTCTCAGTTTACTTAATAGTTTCACGTCACACGAATTCATAGGATAATGAGCCTAAGAAATCAACTGTTCCAAAGAACCCCAAGTCGATTGCACCGCCCTCAAAAAAGCCCGCGGCGAAAACATCCGCGGCTGCCACAGCTCCACCTCCCGCAAAAAAAGGTGGTAAGGCAAAGGAAGAAGAAGTTCTGAAATATAGGTTTAGCGATGAAGGTGTCGAAATGAAGTTTGCTGAGATTGTTCCTGAAGATCAGACGGCTGAAATGGGTGATAAGAACTGGAAATTACGATTGGCAGGTACTTATCTGTATTTCTCTCAAAACGTTCACATTTGGTGTTGTCATCAACTTAACCTTGTCATTTTTAGCCATTGAAAATCTGTATAACACTCTGGATGAAAAGGATCCCTCTGAAATTGAAGCAGAGTTGGTTGTCCGATTTCTCTCGAAGAAACCTGGATGGAAAGAAAGCAATTTTCAGGTGTTATCTAAAGCGTTTAATATAATGGAATTGCTCTGTACCAAAGTTCCTTCTTTCGATAAACCGACGGCGGCTCTTTGCATACCAGGTAATAAACGACGCGTAAAAAATATAAAATTTTTTGATAATAGGTTTTCATTTAGTAACACGTGTGCATATATTCCAGTATTGGTGGATAAATTGGGAGACATTAAACTTAAAAAAAGTGCGTCCGATACATTGACAGCATTCTCCGAGAAGATATCACTGCAATTTGTCATCGGGCAAGGTACAATAAAGATTGTATGCGTACTTTGTTTAAAAATTATCAAGGACTTTGGCTAAATAATTGAATTCTGTAATAGCATATGAACCTTTACGCAAAGCTAAGTCACCGAAAATATTAGCGGACAATTTGACGTGGTTGCATGGCGCCATAATGGAATTCGGAATAGCTGGTCTTCAAGTAAGGGAGTTAATCGATTTTCTCAAGTTCTGCTTATCGAACACGAATGCATCTGTCCGAACGAATTCGGTTACGGCCTTGGGTGCGCTAAGGATTTATGTCGGCCCCGGTAAGATTATGCAGTCCATTTGTCTACCTGGTAGTTCTCGGTACGGTGATATATATACACAACTAATTCTTCACTTAATCAGATATCAGAACATTTGTTCAAGACTTGAACCCTACACAACTTGCCACGATTGACAACGAATTCGAAAAGGTTGCGGATCAAGCGCCACCGAAACCATCAAAAGTTAGCGTATGTACAGCCTTCATTCAATTCTTACTCGAGTAAATTTTTTCTTGAATGTCACACTCATTTTCCAAATAAATGTTTATCAGGCCGAAATAGCTAATTCTGGACGTGGTGGGAATGATGCCTTGGAAGAATTATTCCCGAAAGTTGATATTGGTGCCCTGTTTACAAGTAAAATGATGGCAGTAAGTTATGCCCAAAATTATCATATCCACAGCACATCATCGTTATTGTTTTCTCAATGTTTTATCTGTCGATGAAAACACCTGCATAGGATGCTAGCGATGACAAGTGGAAAACGCGAAAAGAGGCTCTCGATCAAATTCTCGCAATTGTTGATTCCAATAAGAGGATTAAACCAAACCTGGGTATGTAGTTGATTCTAACGAAACACACAAAGTACGCATAATATTCTCTAATTAAAACCTTGATGTTTAATAGGCGAGTTCGTTCCGATTCTGAAGGCACGGTTGGCGGATAGCAATAAAAACCTGCAAATGATGGCTTTGGATATTTGCGGAAAGCTCGCAACAGCAATGGGAAAACCATTTGAAAAGCACATAAAAATATTAGTCCCACCAGTGACCGCAGTGCTGACTGATCAGAAAGCTACGGTTCGCGGGAGTGCTATCGGTGCATTGGATTGTCTTGCAAATGCTACCAACTTGGATCCTTTAGTCCAACCGTTGGCAACTAGCCTCGCTACTGAAAATCCGCTATTACGTAAAGATTTACTAAGTTGGCTATCCGATCGCCTTAAAGAAGTTGACGAGAAAAACATTTTACCCGATTTGCAACCATTCGTAGTAGTTATACTATCATGCTTACAGGATCGTAATGGTGAAGTGAGAAAAGCGGCACAAAGTTGTTTAGGGCCTATAGTAAAGAGTGCTGGTTTCGACTACGTGGTAACACGATGTGGAGATCTCAAGGGTGCAGTAAAACAAACAATTATGCCGATGATTGAAGCTGTTCGTCCAGCCCACGGCAATGGTCCTCTTCCTAGAGGAAAGGACGCCAAAAAACTTGGCCCCAAATCCCGTCTTGCTTTGCCAACAGCAAAGGATAACAAAAATGATGACGCTTCTGACGACATAGACGACGAGGAACCAACACCGAAATTACCTCCTGGGTTGGTGCTCAAACCACCAACCAACATAGGTCAAGGTATTCCTCAACGCACCCTTGCACAACCACTCGCGGCGCCTACTAATAACACATCAGGTCTAGTCCCTCCCAATGGTATTCCCTCCTTAGGCGCTAATAACGGACCACAATCTTCCATTGTGGCACCCAACAGACTTCAACCACCCGCACAAAGAGGTGGAATTCCACAAAGTGGGATTGGTAGAGGCTTGCCAGCGCCTCGTCTTCAATTTTCTAGACTTCGTCAGGGTGTGAATGGAGCGAATGGTCACCCATCCGAGGCCTTGGACGATTCTGATCATAAGGACCCTGTACACATGGAAATTGATAAGCCGGAGCACAATAACTTGGCAAATGATAATTTTGCGGTGTCAAATTCTCCCGGAATGGCAGCATCTAAACAACGAACATCCGAACGCGGTTCGGTATTCTTGGTGGAAGTTGTCATATCCAAGATCCAGAGTCCCGACTATCCACAAAGCATTGAAGCACTAAAAGAACTAGATAAACATTTGAACAATTCCCCTGAATCACTTATTCCATCTGTTAATGACATTGTTAATGCTTTGACAGTACAAGTGCGAATTTCATATACGAAGCTTGATCCGCAGTCACAAATACTGGTTCGACTGTGCAAGCATCTGGTTAATGCATTAGTTTTATTGTTTTCAAACAAGGATTTAGCATTGGCCGTATCTCAAGAATCGCTTGATAGCTTGTTAACGGAATTAGCACATCGTCTACTTGATCCCAACCTCCAAATATTAGAGTCGTCTGGTCAACAATTGTCAAAAGCACTAAACGTATCGATGGTTAAGGTTCTCGACAACAGTAATCGTAATGCAACATATAGGCAAGTTTTGGGAGGAAAAGGTTATTAATTGTTTCACACGTGGTTTTTAATTACAAAAAGTTTTGATATTTAGTGCCCTAATATCTATACTTGAGAGATCGGCGGCAAAATTACGAGAAGTCGATCCATCTACCGCTTCCTCTCATACAAAGTTTACAGAACTGATAATGAAGTGTCTATGGAAATTAGCGAAGACAGTTCAAGAAAACTTAAAGAATAGCATCCTCCAACCTAACAGACTATTAAGGGATCTCAATAATTTCCTGTATTCAACGCCACCCGCAGAATGGAAGAGACGCGCAGCCGATAAGGTCCCGCTTGGCGAAATGCCTCTTCGCACAGTAAAAACGCTGCTGCTCGAGCTCGTGACCGGACTTGGCGAAAGTGTATATGATCATTTGGACCTTATTGACGATCCTCAACATAGTTTTGTATACCCTTACTTACACCATATGCTCGAAGCATGTCGTAAAAAGGAAAAACAAAATAATACGTCGTCAAATGTAAGTTCCACTCTTCTTGGAATTGCCTCGTTTAATCCATTTTATTAAACTCTCGACCTGATCTTTCTTCACGCTAGGTTTCTAATTTGCAAAGTCGGCCTTCATCTGTTAGTTCCATAAAGTCAATAGGAATGGAATCGGCATATTCGTCATTAGATTCTTCGCGAGCGTCGCCGGTACAAAATTCCTCACCTCGACATTCATTTACGCCCACTCCCACGCAAACCAACGAACAACTGGCTCGAAATTCTGTTGCATCCGAAGCGCCGGGGCAGTTTAATGAAACGCAGTCTAATAGTTCAGAACCAGTCAGTCCAGCTTCACCTCATACACCCATGACACCGAGATTCCCTACACCGACTGGCAGTAGCCGTTCATCAGGATCACATGAAGTAGAGATGAATGCACGTTTAACCCAAATATTTCTTAAGATTGGTACGCGAGAAGAAACTAAACAGGTAGGCATCTTAAATAATTTCAAAAACAAAAAATTACAAAAATCCTAATATTTCTTGTATCCTATGTAGGGCATTTACGAATTATATGAATTTCAAAAACAACATCCCGAAATGGAAAGCAAAGTGACATCGCAATTGTCAAAGACAGGTCCTTACTTTCAGAGTTATATTCGTCGTGGATTGGCGAATATCGCTTCAGAAGAAGAAGAAAAAGAGAGAGCCAATGCTATTGCAGGAATTAAATCCCTAAGTAATTTGGATTTAGATTTACCAAGTAAATTTTTTTGCGTGTATCATTTTTTAATTTTTAATATTCTTGTTTTTTTTTAGTTCCATCCGAAAGTGAACAGGATGAAGGTAAATTATAAAATCCCTGTTTTTTTTTCGGAATTAATTTATTATTAATAATGTTTAATCTTGACATCTAGGCGACCCTTACAAGCAAAAATTACTAAGATTACAACATGTCTTTGGCTATAACAATGAACCTGGTTTTGAACATCAATTGGGTGGGTCAAATGATGGTCACTGATATGTAGACTTTGTAATATTAGAACCGAAAAATTAGGTGATTGATAAAGTTAACATTCAGTGTCTTTTAATATTAATTTTGACCTTTATTTATTAAGTTCCCTTATAAATATTTTGTATTAAATTGTTTTGCCTGTTCATACATTTCATAAACATGGGTTTCATTGATTTTCAGTACGAACAGATTTTCAGCGTACAAAAGGTTTTGTTAAAAAACAGTTAGCGACATGAAGATTTTTCTTGTCCTGATGAACAAAGTTATATATTACATTAAGTTAGCTAGCGTGTTTGATTTTCTTGATAGATTTTCAACCATTTATCACCATTTAAAAATTTAGACTAATAATATAAAATGTTATATATATAATCGATTAAAACAATAAATGTGTTTTACTTTTTTTTAATTATTATAATTTAGATACTTTCAATATTCGAAATTTTTTTACAATTTTTTAATTCTAATATAGAAATTAAACTATACTTATATACTTTATAACAATTTCTTATTGGAAATATCAAGATATAATTTTATTATAGACCCAAGTTATTATGTTTTTGTTAAGTGAGATATTCTAAAATATTCAATAAGGGAAATTATATTTTCAATATTTAAACATATATATTGCGTATTTTATTGTTTTCTTTTAATTCGTTTAATCACTATTTCCTATAATAAAATAATTGCTTTTTGATTCTATTTAATAAAATCAATATTTTTTTAAAAAATATCTCTTATTAATGAAACAAAAAAACCTTTTTGTTTCTAAATAAGAAAGCTTATAATTTTTTACTTAATTTGTATATATAAAATATACATTATAAAAGAATTATTATTATTATTATTATTGTTTATTTAATTATTGAAATTGAATTAAACTAATACTTGAATATTTATTATTGATTTACAATTTCTAAATATAATCTTAAAAATAAATAGTTACTTTCTTATTTTCTTTGTTTCTTGAAGAATTTGAATTCATTGCTTACAGTTTATTATTATTATTATTTTATTGATTAAGAGCATTATATATGAGGTTTTATTAATAATTAATATTTTACTATTATATTAAACATTTTTTTTTTTTTTTTTTTTTTTTTTTTAAGAAGCAAAGTGCATTACATGCGAACTTTATATATTAAACATTTTTACAAGTTAGATTATTGCTATTTTAGATGTAAATTAATATTATCTAATTAATATTGTTTTCAATATTACTGATTTTTCTTAAATTAATTTGACTACTTTAATGAATCCATTTTATATTACATTTAAATAAAACTTATAAAAGAGAGAAGAAAGTCTTATTACTAGTTTAAACCTATCCTTTTTATAGGTTCAATCATATTTTTTGACTATTTTTTTAAGAAAAGTCATATGAAATATTATTATAAAAATTAATTCTAATTATTTTAATTATTTATTATTATTAATTCTTAGGGTATATCACTAATATAATATTGTACTATCATTTTTATTACTTGTAAAACTGGTATTCTTGCTTGGATTCTAATTTAATCTTAAAATTCCTTACTAAACTTACTTGATTTTAATGATTTTTGCCTAAACTGTTACCATTTGTAATAAATATCCTTTGCTTTTTCAATCTATTTAAATTTAAAAAAACATTACTTTTGAAATAAATTTTCAAGCTTTATATTGAAATAAATCAGCTTAAAATTAATTTCTTTAGGTTATATAACAAAGTTTACTATTGTCGGTTTGAATTAAAGTTTTATAAACTTTTTATTGAAATTAAATCAAAAGTTTTTTCTTATTCTTTGATCTGTTTTCAATTTATAATTATTAAAAAGATTAAAGATTCCATTTTTATATAACCTAATTAATTTGAATATAGTTAAAATTTATTGAATACAATATATGCAAAATATTCAATAAACCTATATATAAAGATAAATATATTTTTTGTTTCCTATAAAAATTGAACTAAGAATATATATTTAAAAATTTAAAAGTATTATCTATTGTACTATTAATTTACAGATTTATAAAAAATATTATTATTATGTTTAATATTAAATTGTTTATAAGATAATTATTTAATTTAAAAAAACTCTCTCCTGACTATGTCCGTTTTGTTAAAAATTTTTCTTTTATGGTAATTTTAAGCAAGAAAAAATATTTTACACTCTTTATTGCAAGTGAGTCCCAGCTCAGGAACTTAAAAACCTTAA
>CAJVPV010000054.1:0-32249 GCA_910591835.1 Acaulospora morrowiae
TTGATCATGTAACATTACATATTTACTCTATCAATAAAGATCATGAGAAGTGTCTCACCTTAACATCAAAAAAAAAAATATTATAAAATAATAAAAAGTAAAAAATAAATAAATATTCTTATATTTATTTCCTTTTCCAATTTTTATTATCTTCTTCTTTAAACAATTTTATTTTTTTGAAATTATATTTATATCAATTATTACTATATTATTTTATTTTATTATTCTTAAAAATTCTAAAAATAGTTTAATTTTTATTAAAGATAATGAGCTTTTATAACAAAATTTATTTTTTATACTTTAATTAATATATATGTTTTTAAAAAACTTTTTTCTATATATGCAATATTTGTTAAAATTGTCTTTTTAGAAAATATAAAAAGAAAAGCAAAAATTCATTACTCTATAATCTTCAAAAGAAAAATTATAACCAGAAGTTAATCCAAAGAAAACTTCAAACTTCTTGGCCAAGTTTCAACTCTATTCAAACCAGTAGATAACAAACTGGACAAACTAAAAACTTTATAAATACTATATTAAGCAATACAAAAACTATTATAAAAATTGATAATTAATAAAACATACTTAGCATTATAAGCTTTCAAGAATTCTCTCATATTTTCAGCTTTGCTTTTGATAATAACAAAAACAATGACTAAACCCAAATATTATTAAAGAAAAAAAACAAGAACAAAGAATCAAAAAAAATTAAAGAAAATAAACATATTATTTTCAAGCAATTCATATAATTTTTTTATTTTTCTTCAATTAACTGGGCAGAAGAATATAACAGAAAGTGCTTCAAAATACAAACAAGACTTGAGTCAATCCTTGGAAAAACTTAACAAAAAAACTTAACAATTTTAATCAAACACTCTCTTGTCTTAAATCTTTCAAGGAGCTATATATCTTTACTACAAATAGTAACAAAATAACAGTTGTCATTTTTGTATTTAAAAAATATATAAACAAAGTAACAAATGTCATTATACAGAATGGCACAAAAATTTCTATAGAATTCACAACCATAACTAATTCTATTTTAGCTAAAAACAAAACTATCAAGGTATAGATCTCTTTAAATGTAACCAAGACACAGATTACAGATATAGTTCTGAGAATTGGAATCGAATAGAATCGAACAGAATCATATGAGATTTGAAACACTATTAAAAATAATGGTGGGGTATATCCCACCTATTAAATTTAATATAAACTTGAGAATCAAATACAGAATCGAAGAGAATCGTTAGAATTCTTAATTACAGAAGTCTTTGCCAAATATAAAAAAATCAAATATACTATTATGTCAACAACTGGTATATAGAAATCAGTCAATATTGAATTTATTAGTTAGAATAATTATAACAAATTAGTTCTAAAATAGTCTATCTTATTTATAACAGATCTTATTAAAATCTTTTTCTTTTTAAATATCAATCAAGTTAAATAACAATAATATAAATATATTCTCAAATTATATAATCTATTCTCTAGTATAACAAAATATAATTTTAAATCAATTTTCATATAAATCCATGTATAAACAACTATACCTGCAAAATATTTATAATAATCAGCTTTATATTAGTAGAATATCAAAAGACAGCAAGAGATTTTTATATTTTTTTAAGAAATACTAAGTTCTTATAACATAATATAGAGAAAAAATTATGTAATATTTTTTTTAGCAACTATTACTTAGCCAAAAACTATGCAGAACAATTAGTCAGAAAAGAAAAACTCAAAGTTAGACAGCAAAACAATTTCAAATTTCAACATTTATACATCAGGTACAAACTAATCAGAACTATAGTATTACAAAAATTCCAAGTAAACACTAAACAATTTCAATAAAAATCTTTTGCCAAAGTTTTAAACTTCAAAACAAACAGACACAGATTCTTTTTTCTAACAAAATACAGTGTGTTGCAAAACTTTTTGGAATTTTTTATTTATTCATTACTCAAAAACTATTGCATAAAAATTAATAAAAAATATATTAAAATGAAGCTTAAAATTTAGAGATTTTATTGATATATAGTTAATAATTAATTCTTTCACCATTATTTTCAATTATTAATTCATATCTCTCTCTTTTATTGAACCTATAAGATTAATTATAATTCTATTTGGAATTTTTTCCTATTCTTCTATTATAAATTGTTCTAATTCTAAAAAATTTTAAGGTAATCTCATTTTTATATTTCTTTTAACAATAGACCAAAGGTTTTCAATAGGATTTAAATTTGGACTATTAGAAGGCCAATTTATAATTTTAGGAAAATTTTTATTTAAAATTTTTTTAGTAATTTTACTAGTATACTTGGAATCATTATTCTGTTGAAAGCACCAATTGTTTTCAAGCAATCCTTCAATTTCTTGTTTATGTTTTTGCAAAATATTAATATAAAGTTTTGTATTCATAATTTCTTTAAAACAAAAAAGAGAAGTTTTTCCTTTTGAACAAAATCCCCCCTATGCAAAATTTTTGTATAATTTTTAGGCATTCTTCTAATTGGTCTTGCACTTTTGTATCACTGAGTAATTGTGTTTCTGAATAGTTGAAATGCTGTTTCATCAGAAAATAAGGTTTTTTCCCAATTGTCCTTAAGATATTTTTTTGTCAAAGTTATATGAGCCTCTTTATGAGCAGTAATAAGTATAGGTGTCTTTAAAAATAAATCATTTTTATAACCCATTTTTGCCATATGTCTTGAAATAGTTAAATATGATTCTTTGGTATTAATATTTGATAATTTAATTGTCAAAGTTCTTGTAGAAAGTCTTATATTATGATATAAATATTGATCAATTGCTTTTGATGTATAAGAAGTAATCTTTTTAGGACAATTTCCACCTGGTTTTCTTGAATTATTACCTTTAGAGTTTAATTTTTTAAGATTGTAATAGATTGTTGACATATTTATGTCAGTTCTGGAATATACAGTATTTCATTTGTAGAAGTAATTCCATTATTCCATAAATATAATATAGTTTGTTGTATATTTTTTTCTGAAGATGATATTGTAAGAGTTTTTTTATAAAAAAAAAATTAATAAATTGAAGTTTAAGGATATATATATTGTATATTTGTTAGAATATGTTGTTTACATGTTTAAAATTTTATGTGAATTGCTTTTGTTTTGAAAAAGTTATTTATATTTATGTTACGTAAATAAAATTCCAAAAAGTTTTGCAACACACTGTAAATATAGTAACATTGGTACTAATGGCTCATCTTTTTGCAGTTGTTTTTAAAAAAAAATTTTTTTAAAAAAAATTCTTATTCATTTTTACATTAATATAGATTTATTTTTTTATAGTTGAATTGCAACATGTAATATTATCAAAAAAATAATTTTTTTTTATTAAACTTTAATTCATGTGCAAATACAATTCCAATGACAAAACTTTTGAATCACCCTATGTATTAACCAATTAAAATCTTTGCTTTTCTTTAAGAAGAGTTATATTGAGATCACTATAGCTAATAAGAATTGTATTTGAGTATCTGGATATAATTATATAGGCTGATTTAATAAGTTTGTTAATCTTGAATTGAAGTGTATTGAAAACAGATAGAATAAAAAAAAGAAATATTCAAATTTGTCTATAATTATTCAGCTACAGATTTATTATTTGATTTTACCTTTTTAGTTATATTGAAAAATTTCTTTCAGTATTGTATCTGAAGATGGGTCCCTAAATTAAAGGTAAGGACATAATTCAAATATTCCTTAATATTAAAAAAGTTTTTTTAAAAATATAAGATAAAAAAAAAACTATTTACAAAGATTTTTTGCAATTTAGGCTACTTGATTCAAGTGTTTTTTTAATTATGTCCCTATTAAAGTAATGAATAAATAATTATGTCCCTTTAAAAGAGATATAATTAATCTGTGAAATTCTACACATTAAATAATTTAGGGACCCATCCTTAATTGTATTAGTAGTTTGATTAAGAACTTTTTTATTGAACTTAAGTAAATTTCTAAGGAAAATCAATACTCTAAAATATTTAATACTTTTATAATATTTGAGTAATTGAATTAGATAATTGTCAAATTTAATTGAATTACTAAGATTATATTTGACTTTGATATTGAAAATTACTTTGATCTTGTTTTTGTTACATATGATATAGTTTAATATGAAAAATTAATTAGCTGTTAAGAGAAAACTTTCTATTAACTGTTTGCTATCAATAATATGTATGTCAGGATATTAGAGTAGTGTAACTTCAAATAGCTTTGTGATAGGCTAATTTGGAGACAAAAAAGTTGTAAAATATTATTCAAATAATAGGAAATAATGTCTTATCTTGCTCAACTTCATTGTTCATTATAAAAGATTCTATTGCTCTAAACAATATATTAATAAAAACTTTTCAGTTGCTGAGAAGATTAATAAATAAGCTAATGATAGTTGTGGAACAATTAATTTTTTCAAAAGATTTCTTAATAGCTGATATAGATACTAACTCAAAAGCTTTTACAATATCTACCATATACCACTGCATACAATACCCCGGGTATTAATCAATTTATCCCCTAATAAATTAATTAATACCCAGGGGAGTATTTTACTAGAAGGGGGTAGTATTAGTGGCAGGGTATATCATTACTATAAAATTCAAAATACATACTAGTCTTACTTAATATTATATTAATATATTCAGGTAGTAATCAATTATCAAGCAACAATTTTCTTGAATACTACCCGGTATTATTAGTGGGAGGATAGTATTTGGGGGGATATTGTATGCAATAGTATATGGTAGTAATATGAATCAAAATTCTTTATTATTTGTATTGGTTATATTTAGAGCAGAATAGATTATTATTAAATGTTTTATAGTGTTTTGATTTAAAAGATTAACAAAGTTAAGTTTTGACAGAATATTATTTGATTTGATAATCTTGGTTAATCACTTGTTAATTATACTAATGAGAACTTTTTTAATTAAGTCAATAAAAAATATAGATTTTGTATTATGAGTTTATAACTTCAGATGAGTTTTTTAGAAATGAGAGTAATAGTTATTTGTTTCTATAATTTGGAAATAAATATGAAAAACAGAATCTGATTGAAGATAAGAGACATATATTGAACAGTTTTCTTGCTTATAAGTTTAATAATAATATTATAGCTAACTCTTGACTTTCTTAAAGCTTTGTTTTTGGATAGTTTGTTAATTACTTCTTAAATTATTGCTTAATCAAAAAGTTGAATAACTTTATTATATATTTCTTGATCAATCAATTTGATAAAATATTCTTTGTACTAATCTGGAAATTGATCTAGGTCAAAGCTTCTGCTTTGAAAGATATTTTAAAAATATTTGTTAATGATTTCTTGTATAAGATCTGAATTAATAATAATAATAATATTATTATTATTTTTTAAGGACTAAGATGTGATACATGCATGGATTTTATTTCATAAATCACATTATTTACTAAATTTTTGAGGTTATTTCTCTTTCTGATTGGAAAGTGGTGAGAAAGATCTTTTGGAAGGTCTTTGGAATATTTATTTATTAAATCACAAAGAACCATTACACACATAAGAATATATGTAAAGTACAAATTTCCTTGACCCAACTTACCTGTCGACAGCTAAAGCCTCTAGTACAAGTTATCATTACATGAACAGTCTAAGTTAGGGCTCCTAATGATACCACTTCGATACCAGTTCGATACTTAAATTTACTATAAAAACATATGAGTAGGTCACAACCCATATATTAAATTTACTATAAATCGGTACTATTTTGATATCATTTCGATATCAGTTCAGTACTTTTTCGGAGTCCTAGTCTAAGCTATCGCTAATTAACTAACAACCCTGCCCTTATTCTAACCAAGTACCAACTTACACCTCGGGGATGGGTTCGTACCTAGGCATGGACTATACAAAGGGCTGTTTTCTTACTCATTAACCATCACTAGAGTCCTTATCACAGTCACTCCCTACAACCCATCCTTTCTGGCATCAAGGGTTTACTTCTTTACACTTTCTAGTAAATGTTTCAAGAGTTATTCCTATAGTTAGATCTGAATTATTTTTTATTTGTTCTTCATCCTTGTAAATTTTATAAAAATCTAGCTTGAGCTTGATTGAGTCAAGTGCTTTTTAAATATAATTTTGGGGTTTACTATAGAAGTTTTTAATTATGTTTTTGATATTTGACTAGTATTTGTCCAATAGTTTTTGTTGAAATTGTAATATAGCTTTCTTAATTAAAAGTTTCTTGAATTTTTGAAAACCTATTAACAATAAGTTATTGTGTCTATTGAATACTTTATATAAAGTATTTATTTCTTGGATAAGGGATAAAAATGTTTAATGGTTTTTAAGTTATATTATAGCTTTTAAATTTTTCTAATTTGTTTTTGAGTTTTTTTTCCACATTAGTATAGTAATTCTTTTATATTTAACTTGATTTGATTTTCTTGATGAACTTATTTAGTACATCTTTGCAAATATTATTAAAGTCTTCCCAGTTTGGTAATAAGAGGTCAGTTCATAAATCTAGTTCATTTGTGAATTTTATTATATTTTTTTTGAAGGTTTTTTCAATGCTATATCTAAAAGTATATTTGTTTTTTCTGAATTCAAAATAGTCAAGTTTGATTGATATTGTACAGTGGTCTGTAGAAATTAAATTGCAGTTTCACTTTATATCAGATAGCTTTATAGCAATGAGGTTTCTGAAAATCCATGTTTAATTGATATAAAAGGTGCTAGTAATAGTGATGTATATAAATATCTTTTTATTGAATTGTTGATTAATATTCAAGTAATTGTTAAAATGTTTATAAATAAATTATTAAAGTATTGAAATTAGAGCATTGATAGATAAATTGTTTTTGGAATATAAATTAAAATCTTATATTATTACATAAAGAGATTTGTAACAAATGACAAGTCTGATTGCTTGATAGATTTGTTTAGTAGCTAGTTTTCTTTCTTTTCTATTATAAAAACAATATATAGCCAAAAACAAAATATTTGTTTTTCTTTTAAATTTCATAATAATAAATAAGTAGTATTCTGAGGTATTACAAATTTTAAATACATGTGAAGTTAGATCTTTTTTAATAATTAGTAGAATACTATTCTTTGCCATATTAATAAATTCTTTATAGATTAGACATCTGTTATTAATGTTTTTAAAATAGAAGTTTTCTTTAGGAGGCTTTGTTTCTATATATAAAATAATTGACCTTTTGCTTGTGGAATTTGTAAGGGCTTTTAGTTTGACAGAATTATTAGAACTTATTGTATTAATAATGATATGTGTGATGATATTTTTGATATTTTGATTTGAGATAGGTTCTAGTTAATTGGAAAAGTTGATAGTGAAATGAATATTAAGTTGTGATATAATATAAAATGAATAAGTTAAGATGAGTTATTGTAAAGAGATTGGGATTGTAAAAAAAGTTAATAATAGAATTGTTGTTTGTATATATAAATAAATTAATATAGGAAAAAAATAAAAGTAAACTTTAATTCTGAAAGTGTCTTTTTAATGATTAGGAATTTAAAAAGTTTATTAAAAAGAAAGATTTTATATAATTCTAGAATATTGATTGAAAAAATTATTATTATATGACCTGTGGATCTATAATGTAGTGGTTAACACTCTACAGGTCAGATTACAAAATACTGGTTCAATCCCAGGTGAATATGATTGAATAGAATCTATATGGTACCTGGCACTATAACCTGTTATGTGCTGTTTTTTATGGGAAGCCATTTTACACACTGATCTAGTGAGCATTGAGATTGTGATCTCCAGAAAAGGTGCCATGGTGTGACAATCATCTGGATGGTGTTATAATGATCGCCAGAAGCATGCCCATAGTGATTGAACAATATGATAAGCTAAGAGGCATATGTTCAACTTCTTTAATCAAGATTCCCCTTGTGTTTAGGTGTACAGATTGGGCTGTGTCCCATCCTAACTGAACCCTGATCCTCTCCTTCAATGGTGGTTAGAACCCTAGCCAGAATATCTCAATCTGGTGCAGAGCCTAATTGGTTTGAAAAATAACCAGCTGCAAGTGATAAAAAAGATTACAGTTATCACAGTAGATGCTATAGGTCAGTAAAGCTGTAATATGAGGTCTAGTAATAAAGTGAGAAGGCACTTGGACTAACTCTCTTAATTAAGTCACCTCTAAACAAAGCTGAACCATATAGGTTAGGTAGTTTAAACTAGCGGTAGGACTTCTACACCCTATAGGTTCCTGCCTAGTGTTGCGAAGGAAATTGTTCAAGATGATAGATTTGTGAATGCTGGATGTAAGGTGGGGGTGTGAGGAATAATCTACATAGAGTATATAATGTACTGACTTGTATGAGTTTTAATGCTGCAACTGTAATTGATATAAGACACTTATCAATAAAAACCTTGCGGATATCACATTTTATCTTAAAAAAAAAATTATTATTATTATTATATAAAATTTGATTGATAGTAACAAGATTATCTGATAACAGTAACAAGAGTACCTGAAACTATTCATCAGGAATTTTTTGAAATTCATGTGTTATAAAGTTTTTGATTAACTGTCTTAACTTATTATCCTTAAAAATAAATTGATCAAAATTAAATAATAGATTTACTTCTTGAATATCTATTAATAATTTTGATTTGTTTATTTAAGAGATTATTGATAAGACCTATTGAGTGCCTAGAGAAAATAAGAAAAAGAATTTACTTTTAAGATAATTAATTAGTATTTATGTGTTATGGTTGTTGATTGTAGAGATTTGTATATTTAATAATATAAGAATATCTTGAATTAAATAAAGATTATATAGCAATAAACTTTTTTGTTTAAAAAAAATAATAATAGATTTTTGAAATAGTATTTAATTCTAAGACTGTATACTACTAGTCCTATATTATATATTGTAATGTTCAGTAGAAAGTACTGCTTAAATTCTAGATCCAGTTTATCAAAATTAAGTAATAAAGAAGATTTGAGAAAAAAAAGATTAAAGTAGGATTGTGAAATTTTGAATAAAACTGTATAAAATCTGTTGATTCCTCTTATTTTAAAATCTGAATTTTTAAGATCACTTCTTTTTCTAATTGAAAAATAGTAAGAGAGATTTTTTGAAAGGTCCTTGGGATTATTGGTAAAATAAAAAAAAGACTTCTAAAAAAAATTTTTTGAAATAAAAGTGCAAATATCTAACTATATCTGCTATAGTATTTCTGTTAATAATAGGATTTTGAATAAAATTTTGGCTTTGATTTGACAAGAAACTTCTTTTAGGATTAAAAGAAAAATTTGAAAGATGCTTTGTAAATATCTCTTTGCATTTTTTATAAATAAAAAAGTAATCTAATTTTTCACTATCTTTGAAGTAATAAAAAAGATTATAGTCATATTCTATGATTTAGGAAAGCAGGTTAGATCTTAGATCATTGATTTTGATATATCATAAGTAAGCAATGAAGATGCTTACATTTAAGAAAAATTTGATTTTATACTTGATCTCTTAGTTGAGTTAAGGGATGATTTTTTTCTTTTTATAGTTTAACTGGAAACAAAATTCTAAAGCTTTATATTCCTTTTAATAAATACTTTTGAGATTTTTGATTTTGTTGAAAGTAAAAAAGCTTCTGTCTCTAGTTTCTATCTTAATAAAAATTTTTAGATAAGATTTTTATTTAACAAGACTTTTGGAAGTATTGACTATATCAAGAATTAATTTGATTAATTCCTTAAGGTTGTTTCTAATGAAAAATTTAAAGACCTAATAAATAATTGTATTATGTTTACTGGTAAAGTCTAATAAAATGAGACTATTGGTTTTATCTAAATTAATATTTAGAGTATTATAGTTTTTAATATTAGTAAATAGAAGTAGTCAGTCCTTTTCATATCTAAGTAGTCTAGCTCTTACTGACTTTTCTCTTTCTTTTTGTAATATTTCTTTGTTATATTTGTTTTTAATTATAAAATTTTTGATAATGTTTGATTGCTTAGTTGTTACTGATAAGATTGAAGATATAGGTCTTGAAGTGAAATTTATATTAAAATATGGAATAGTAGTGACTATTATGTTGGAAAAGTTGGCTGAGTTCTCTAGATAACTTAAAATAGAAATGTTTTTTTTTTTTGATATTGGTATATGCTATCAGTATTGTGTATTTCTATATTGTCAGATATGGAAAGGTTTAGATTGATGGTTAATAGAGTTTGATTGCTAAAGGTTTTTGTTAAAAGAATTTAATAAATGATTATAGGCTGGTTTTTATTTATATTAATAATTAATAGAAGAGGTTTATCTAAAATTATACTAGTGTTTAATTAATTATTAAGAGAAATTTTTTGAATTAGTTTATTTATACTCTGTTAATCAGAATCTTTAATTTGTAACTCTATAATTATATTTTTTATTGGAAAAGTTTTTGACAAGATAATTGTAAATATAAATAAATGATGTATAAATAGAATATTAGGATAATAAATATCTTTGAAAGTAATTAAAAAAACTCTCACCCATTCATCGCTGATTTTTTTAAAAATTTCCTTTTTAGGAAATCTTCTTTCAAGAAGCATCTTCCTTTCTTTATTTTTTAAGACAAATAAGCTTTAAACCTAAGGACATAAAGATTTTAAGGAACACTGTTACATTGGAATGGGACCTCTGGTCAAGACCTAAGCAAGTTGGGAGTCTTCCTTAGCTCTTGGTTGCATGGGGAAAGGCCTGTGGCAGCCTTCCTTCATAATTTTTTGTCTTTGAGTACCTTCCTCTTTATGACCATGATAACCACTTCCCCCTTACCTTTCTTTCTCTATAACACAAATCTAATTTCAACAATATATTCAAACAAAGTTACTGGATCTAATGTTTGTCTTAACACAATCTTTGAAAATTTATTATCTTTCTTCTTCATCTAAAAACAATATCACATGTCACTTGTTCATTATCCTATAATTTTTCTAAACTTATCAAAAAACCACAATCAATTTTACCCCATCCAAAGATCTACACTTAACAAACAACTAATAAAATATTTTCACTCTTTAACAACAACATCAAACTTGTTCAAACTCATTTACAATCAGTTTCCCAATAAAATTCTCATACACAACAACAATAATAATAATAACAATAACAAATGATCAACTGATAACCTACCAGATTGGGAGAGTGCATGACTTGTGCCCTGCACGGGTTCTGGTAATCTTTACTTAACATGCATTCAAACAACACAACAATTAACTGGAGCTAGGCTCTAGTTACCCAACTCACACATATTCCAATCACAACACTTCTTTTTCAATCACATATGTATTATCTCAACAATAGAGTTGCGCCCCACGAGCAGCAATACTACCGTTAAAGAAAAAAGGCAGCTAAAGCCTAACTAATGTAAATAAAAGTAAAGCACTTTTATTGCAAGTGGAAGTGAAATACTAGGGAGTTGCACTCCATAATCTGGCAGCTTATGCCAGTGCTCCTCTATTACTGCTGAAGTCATGTCCAACTATTGAAAAGAAAGCAGTAACCTAGATAGACATATTTGGTTTGTGCCCTGTGAAAGGGATTGTTGATTCAAAGATAATACATCTTCAAACTTTAACACATATCACCTCTATACAATTACCCCACTCAAAACACATCCAACTATATATGGTTTCGGGAAGTGATTAACCCTGACTTTAAACTCAACATATATAGTAACTTCACGTCTACACATTTTATCTTTCAAATCACCATACTGACACATTCTTTCACTTAAGGTGATCTTGCCTCTTTCTTTATATATATTAATATTATAGATAGTTCCTTTCTTACTTTTCCCTGCCCCAGGGTTTTTTATTTAGAAATATATTTACTACAATAAGTAGTAGACTAATATGTACATATTTGTCCATATATCTCATATCTTAAAAATTAATTATGTAATAATAACAAATTACGATATTAATAAAGATCATAAAACACATCTCACCTTAACATTAAAAAAAAAATCTTTGAAAGTATATATTTTTTTGCTTTTTGAAGTACTTTTGATAATTTTTGTTCTATTTCATAAAATATGCTTAGAATAATTCCATCTTTTTTTTTAGAATTATTTAAAAAATGAAGTTTTTGAAACTGTAATTCTTCTTGAAAATTAATTGAAATAAGTTTTAATATTCTATAAATTCATTAAGATATTTGATTAATTTTTCATTATAGATTGATACTTGAGTAGTGAGATTCTTTTTATCTTGATTGGAAAAGAATTCAACTTGAATAACAGAAAGATTTTCTATTTTTTTAATTAAGTTGAAAATAGATATAAATTATCTGGACAGATAGTTTAATAGATATTGAATGGTGGAAGTATTAAAAGAATTGGTAATAATGATTTTGCCTTAAGAATCTTGATAAACAATTAATATTTGTTATTTTTTTCTTTTTATTAAAACTATATCCAGAAAAATAGAAAATAACATAATTGATATATTATTAGATATTATGATTATAAATATTACTGATATGGCATATTGGATAGTTTGTATTATACATATGTTCAAATATTTTTCAAAAACCATATTATGTTTATATTATTAAGTAATAATTAGTAAGTAATTAGAAATCATATTTAATTCAGAATCATATTATCAATTAAATTATTTTTTATAATAATAAGAAAACATATATAGTTTAAATAGTTGAAAAAAGAGATATTGCAATAGAAAGTTTGAATATAGTATGGTTAGCTATGAATAAAATTGGATTTGTGTCTTGTTATAATGTTTAGTTTGACATATATTATTTATTAAATATAAAATTTGACATGATCTGATTAATAAAGTGTTTTGATTTAAGCATGTTTATTGTCATATTTTGTTGACTTGTTTTTGTTAACAGATTTTTAATCTGTAATATGTAAATCTTGTTTGCTTGACATATATAGATCTTGTTTACTTATTATTATTATTAATATCTTTTTAAGAGATGTTTTATAGTATACTGATTTTAGAGAGAATAGATTGATTTTAGTTTTTATGAATTGGATATATAGTATATATAATAAAATTTTTCACTTATCTCTATATAAATGATAATAAGTCTAACATTCTTCTAGCTTAAGAAAAATGGTAAGGTTATCTAATTTATCAGATAAAATCCAATCTTTCTTAAGTTTTATAATACTTAGAAAAGATATTTAATTTGATATACAACTAATTATATAATGATAGAGATGCTAACTTCCTAAAATTTTACCGTAAATCAGGAAGCTTGATTTTTATCTTTCTCTTTTACAAGAAGAAAATAAATTAAAAGTTGTTTGCTTTTATAATATATAAATTAATAAATTAGTATTATTTAATGCATTTGATTTGTTATATTTGACAATAGTATTGTTTCTTAATATTTGAAATGCTTTGAAAAAAAGACTTGATAAGTTTTTTCTTTTTGAAGAAAATTTCTTAATTAAAAAATATAATGATAGATATTATTTTATAATATATTATTAAACTAATAGTTCATTTATTTATTTATTTATTTTTATTGTGCACCAGTATAATTGTCTAGTTGAAAGTTATTCCTATTAATGATATTTACATTTATCTAAGACAATGCTATAACATATTAGTTGCTAGTAACATTCAAATTAAAAAAATATTTATAAAATTAATAATTTAAATTACTTATTCTTTTGCTTCATATATTTAAATATGATTTTATATTTTGAATTTTGAATTTATATCTTAAAAAAAGTAATTTAAATATTACACAAAATATAATAATTGAAAAAAGCTTAAGTTAAAAAAATATCTAAAAAAAAATTATTTTAAAAATATTAAATTACTATAAAAATTATTTTTAAACTTTTGATTAATTTGATTAATTTGATTAAAACTTTTAAAATATTTGTTATATATTATTTTTATTTTAAAAGAAAGATATAAACAAAAAACTAATAGCAAAAAAAACACCAATATAATATATTAAAGTTTTTAAAAATATACAAAATTGGTATAGTTTAGAATTTCTAATAGTACCATTTTGATATCAAGTCAATATTAAATTTACTATGAGTTTAATATAGTGGATTATAACCCATATATTAATTTTATTATACTGTAAGTTGATACCATTTCAGTATCAGTTCAGAATCCTAGTATAGTTAAGAATGATAAGATTAAATAAAAAAAGTAATAAGAATCAAAATATTTATTAAAAAGTTTAATTTGCAAATTTTTTTATAGAAGTTCAATTTTATAATTTTAAGAAAAATTATAAATATTTATTATTATTATTTTAAAGGACTAAAGTATAATATATATATAGTTTTTATTATAGCAACTCAAGTTACAAATTTTTATTATATAAACAATTTATTTAAGTTAACTAATACTATTTATTTTTTAATATATCCAACTATACAATATATTACCTTCGAAAAACAATATATATGCCAGGCAAAATTATTGCAAAGAGATGAAAGACTTATTACTAGTATAAATTATTTTAATCTAATAATTTACTGTCTATTGCCTGCAGTAAAAAGGTTGATTATCTCTCAAAGATAATGTGAAGCATTTACTTTTTGTTAGGCTTTAAATGTCCACTTTGGTAAACATTAGCGATTCGGGATCAATTACAGCTTTAGGTATTGCCGTCGTTATTGGAGGCAAAGTAGCTTCGACAGAAGCAGAAATTAAACAATGTGCTGGTACAGGTTTATTATCTATATTCATTGCGTCCTTTCCGGGCGGCAATTTCACCACGAGTTCTTTAAGAAATCATTCTAATCCTTGCTCGCAAATTTTTGCGTTCAGTACTTTGTCGCCTAGCGTTGTTTGTTCCAGCTTTGGCAAGTTTCGTATGCCTAAATTAATTCCTATTTCTTGACGATATATTAACCAGTTTGACTTGTCATTATCAAAAAGATTCATTAATTCATTTTCGCAGTCATGAGTATTTCATTCTAATTCAAGTATTTGCATGGTATTTGCCGTCTTTTCTTGTGTGGTGCGAGGGTCTGTGAATAGTTATTTGATATTAGACGCTGAAGCCAGAAAGCATTAATATCATGCAGAGATATTTTTTTCGGAACCCTTCGTTTTCTTCATTTGAGTGATCCTCTATCTTCTTCATCCACAACTTGACCAACGCTTAATACACCTGTTGTCAATGCTTCCACATCACCTTCATCATCTTTCTCCTCGGACTCAACTTCGTATTTTCAAAATTCATCTTCCTTTTCATCAAATACTACGGCAACTCCAAGTTCATCATCAATCTCGCCTAAAAGTTCACCGTTATTCATGGCATCCTCAGGATGATAATATACTATCTTTTCCCCAAATTCACTAGCTTCGCAAATCTATCTGGTGCAATAGTACCAATGACCGTTTCAATATCTCTTTGCTTGTCAAAATCCTTGAGCAAATCATTTTAAAAAATTTGCATAATATTGTCTGCTGCACTTCAAATTGTATCTTGAACTTGATCACCGAGGTTTTGATGAACGAATGCTATGGTCAATTCGTATGCTTCTCGGATCTCTTTTGTCCATGGTCTGTAGGATAACCCACCAAAATATTCAATAGTCGCCAATGCATTAGAATATTCGTATGCTTTTTTTAATACACTAGAGACTATTTTGTTTAATAAAAAAATCAGGGGAATCAATTCGAAAGAAAAAAAGGGCAATATAAGATGAGTCTCTACTCTTTTCCTCATCCACTTCTGTAGCCTTCAGTGCTTTTTTCCTTTTTGCTTGTAATCTTTTACGGTGTTCCTTTGTACGCTGGTACCAGAATATTTCGGGTTGACTTTTCCCCATAACGATTCTGGCTCATCAGAAGGCTCGATCTCGACGTGGTAATTCTTATCGATTTGCGTGTAGGACAGGATTGGAGTTAGCGGTTTATAAGTTAGTACCAATATGAAATGAAAAAGACATTGTATTATTACAATTTTTAAATAGATTTCAAACCTTAAATAATAAATTCATCGCGTTGCTTGATTATCCAATATTGCTAATGCGGCTAATAGAAAATCGGGGCTTGTGTTTTCTAGCAGAAAAAAAATATTTCCGAAAAAAATATGATTGAGAGAAAGTTAGCAAGTAGTCTCAAAAGCTAGAATTTAATCTGACTCGAATCTAACCCGATGAACTTCGGGTTGGGTTGGGTTGTTATTTTCGTTATTTACTTTATTTCTTTTATCTTTGTCAATGTTGATAAAATGAAAGAGAATAGAACTCAGACCAATCATACTTATCTAATTTACCTTTCCCAATAATCCCCAAATCCCACAAACTTACCAAATCTTTCCCCTTGTAAACTTATCTGAACCCTGCCCGAAAGTACCGTGAGGTCAAGGATTGCGCCGTGATCATGTCGCCAACCCTGACTCGCAATAATAGATCAATTCTCTTAGTAATTAATCGTCCGGCAAGGTAAGAGTGCACCTTCCAATAAAAGACGTATGGATCACATTTACCAAATATTCCTTGAAGAATCACCCAAAATAAATTCAGATAGCTTAAGGTTAATATACGGTCAAATTTCATAAATGCTTAATCTGACCCGATAATATGCAGTCCAAAAATGATCCCACCATATTTTTTAAAACCCGATCACTCATTAGAAACACTACCCATTCAGATAATGTTCTATATAAGCTGAAATTTCTATGAATTATGCTTAAGTCACGTTAAGTGAACAAAAACTTGAAAACTTACATACACTGAATGGACGAAAGTTTACGTCCTAAGTAATTGTCTAAAACAAATGATTATTAAACTTACACAATTCGCATTCTGTTGCCAGATTTCGATAAGAGACGCGAAACTTAGATAATACCCAATCAAGATTGTTGCGTGTGAAAAGGAATAAAGTGTGTTGGTAATGTGTAGATAAAACGCTTTTAAATAGTACGTCCTAGTAAACATCAGTGTAATAAGCTTGTGTTCCTTGATATAGAGACGAGATATTTGATTTATGACAAAAATGGATTTAAAGATTTTAGTCAAATAATATATTAACTTATTTACTTAACTAATTTAATATAATTTTTATTACAGAAATTATCGTATATTTCGCGTAAGTTACATTATATAAAGATCATACATTAAGTTTATTTCGCGTAAACACGTCTCTAGTATTTTTAATTAAATATCTACGTATGTACACTAAGACCAAATATTTAATACATTTCTTATAAAAGATTTAATAAACAAAAATATCTTGAAGTTCTAACTCATATTGTGTCCGAAGCCTATTTATACATTCCTCATGTTGTACACGAAAAAATAGGAAACATAACAGAGCTTTTCGAGAAAACTTGGCCGTTCGTCATATTACCTAAAGTAGTGTAAAGTATTTTCGTTAGATAATGTTATCTAGTATGTTACAGGGAATAATGAAGTAGCTAGATGTGAACTACACTAATATAACCCGACACTCCTATTTGATCCCGGGGTATTAGCGCATTAGCGCATTAGCGAACACTCTACTCAGGACTTTTCGTTTAGAGAGAAGCCACCACTCCAAAATTCAGAAAACGAATAATAATAAAAATGAAAAATAAGACAATAAAGGATAGTGGGTTGACTTTAGAACTGCAAGCATACCTGCGAAGAAGTATCATGTAAGCGTGAAAGGTTTTCGTTGATAATCTCCACTAAAAAAATAGACTGCATAAGATTCGAAGATCAGGATATGTGTAAGAAGGATAATGTGTTTAGAAAAAAAAAAACATTTTTTGGTTTGTTTACTCTTTTATCTTGTTGATCTTGTGATTTATCAATTTTATCAGTGCTCAACTGATCAACTAGATAATGGTATATGCATTATATCATTAAAAAATCATTGAATATTATTGATATTGTTAAAAATGGTTGTTTTTTTAGAAAAATCTACTCACAAATCCGAGATTTCTTGTTTTTATTTAATATAAAAAAATATGATATAAATAATAACAATAATAAACACGTTTTTTTTATAACAATGAAATATATACTGTATAAGAAATTTAATATTTAATATTATCAATAATTTCAAAACCAAAATAAACAAAATAAATTTATAAAATAAATTATAAATTATATAGATAATATACTGTATTTGTACAATATAGAACTAAAAAACTTGTTTTTTTATATTTTTATACTTTTTATCATATTTCAATAACTAATTGATAAAATAAAATAAAATTTTATATTTATATATTTGAAAATATAAAAAATAAATTTATTTAAAAATTTTTTGATTTTTTATTATTAAAATTATTTTAATATATAAATTTGTTAAACAAAGCAATAAAATATAAAACTGATTTTTCTAATTTTTTGTAAATTAAAATAATTTTATTATTAAGTAATATATTTTAAAATTTATATTGAACTAATAGTAAAACAAAATTTTTAAAGATTTTACTAAATATAAATAAAAAAAATTTTTTTATAAATTGATTTAAATATAATAAAAAATATTTTATAATTATTTCATAAATCAAATAATTTTTTTGAAATTTATAATTAATTTTTTTAAAAAATTATTATTATTATACATATAGCATATGTTTTGTTATTGACAATATCAATTTATATGACTATAAGATCTATTCAAGTTAATTCACTTTTTCATCTATAATCTTATCTAGTATACAAATTGATCTACCTTGAAGATAAATCTATATATCAAGTAAAATCTTTAAAAAATATAAATATTATTATTAGTTTATAAATTATCTTAATCTAATTTAAATTCTAACAGTTGTTATTTATAGTATATATTTTTTAAGATTAATTAAAATATTCAAATAATTTGTTTAATACTTTTTATTCAAAATCTTAAAAAAAATACTAACTTGTTGTTACTATCTGCAGTTTTGAATTTCTTTTATAAGGTTTTTTTTTTTTAAACAAACATTAAATTGAAATAATCTTAAATTAAAATATTCTTTATATAATAAAGTCTGCCATATCAGTTGAAGTTGTAAACTTATATAAAAATTAAATCAAAAGTCTTATCTGCTTTGATCTGTTTTCAATATATAATTATTAAAAAGATTAAAATTTCATTTTTATACAACTTAAATAAATTTGATCAAAACTTAAATAATTAAGTATAAGATATATAAGATAACCAATAAATTTACAAATAAAAAATTTTTAAAAATAATTAAGTATAACATAAGTTAGATATCCAGTAAACCCATATATAAAAGATATTTTTATATGTTTTGTCTCTTGTAAATATTGAATTAAAGACATTTATTAGATGATTTGGAAGTACTATCTACTGTACTGTTGATTTACAAGTCTTTAAAAAAGTATTATAGTATTTTTCATTTATAATTAATATATAAATATTAGTTAAAAAAACTTATAAGTTAATAATACAATAGGTTATGCTTCCAAATCTTCAAATACATATTCTTAATTCAATATCTATAGAGAAAAATATATAAAAATTGTTTTTCATATTAGATTTATTAATTTTTTATATATATTATATTTAAATATTTAAATTTTATTCAAATTTAATTAGACTATATAAATATAAAATCTTTGATCTTTTTGATAATTGCAAATAGGACTCCTAATTATATCACTTCAATACTACTTCAATATCAGTTTGATACTTAAATTTACTATAAAATCATATGAATAGATCATAAATTATATATTAAATTTACTATAAATTAATAATATTTTGATACCAGTTTGATATTAATTTGATACTTTTCAAGTCCTAATTGCAAATTAAAAATAGATCAAAATAGAAAAAATTATATAAAAAAGACTTCTGATTTAACTCTTATAAAAAAATCATATATTTTCTTTTGACATAGCAAACTTTATAGTACTTCTAAAAAAAATAATAATTTTAAGTCAATTTATTACAATCCAAACCTTGAAAATCTATTTCAAGAATAATATTCTTTTGAATTTAAATAGATTGAAAAGACAAAAGTTATCTACTACAGATAATAACAATTTAACTAAAAATTATTAATATCAAGTAAATCTAGTAAAAACTTTAAAATTAAATCAAAATTCAAACAAAAATATTAGTTTTATAGGTAAAAAAAATAGTAGTATAATATTACACTAGTAATATATTCTGAGAATTAATAATAATAATAATTGAAATATTGAAATTAATCTTTATAATAATATTTTATATAATCTTTTTTTAATAAACAGCTAAAAAATATAATTGAATTGATAAAATAGATAGGTTTAAATCAGTATTATAATTTTTTTCTTTTATATATATATATTAAATGCTAGTATAGACCTTGCTTAGCAAACTTTATTAAGGTCAATATTTATATATATTAATACATATTATTATATAGAACTATATTATAACATTAATTTATCTTAATGTATGCTAAACTATATAGGAATTTCTCCACATATCAGTTGTCGCTATCAACTTTTCCTAATAAATAGAGGTTGATACAAATGTGCCAAAATCTTACTTGTTTTGTTAAGTCATTGGAGAATTTATTAACTACTTTATTTATTGAAAAAGAATTAAGAAGAAATGAAGAGGTATACTGGAAATAATATCCTTTATGTGGCAAATAAAGTTACATGATACCTGCTTGCTCTATTGAGGATAAATCCCTTTACTACCACCTGCAACTGGGCTAACCATTTAATTTCTTACCTGCCTGAATGATACTTAAGAATGTTCAAGATAGACTTATAACTGGTTCTTACTGCCTGAATAGTGACTTATAGTACTCTTGTATGGAATGGGCCTTACTGCCAAATACCTTCTTAGGATAAGTACCACTGGACCGGTTTATTACTGAATTGGAATAAGACTAAGGCAGAGATCTGTGGAAAGACACCGGATATTAGGGAAATGATCACCAAACCTGCTTGTAGAAAATGGATATCTCATACATCTTGCAACTTCTGACAATCATTATAATACTAGCCGGATATTCATTATACCATAACACTTTTTCTGGAAATTACAATCTCAACACCTACTGAATTAGTATGTAAAATGGCTTCTCATGAAAAACAGCGCTTTTTATAGGCTATGGTGTCAGATACCATATTAATTCTATTCAACTACTCTCACATAGAATTGAACTGGTATCTTATAATTTGACCTATAGAGTATTAACCACCACACTATAGACCTACAGATCTTTCTCTTATATATATTTTACTTAGAGACAAACTTATTTATTTAATATTTAAAGACTGGTTAATCAGTATAGTCAAGTTGGTCTAAGAAAAATCAATACTACTAAAAATAGCAATTATTAATAGAGTTTCAAATAAAATATCAAAATAATATTATAATAATACTAATTTACCTTTTAAATTATAAGATATTTTTTTATAACATTTAAATTTTTTAATGTAAAAATTGTTTTTTATTTATTTTTTTAAATAATTAAAAGATTTTTTTAAAAATTTATATAATATTGGTTGTTGTTTTTTTTTTATAAGTAAATATCATTTTTTTATTTGATTTGTATATAGCAAAATATACATTATAAAAAAAACATCTCTTATATGTCAAAAAACTCTTTCCCACAATAAACAAAATTGTAAAAAATTTCTTTTTTAGAAAATAAAAGAAAAATGGTTTCAAGGAAAGATGGCAAGCAACAGTAGCAGCCAAAGAAGGCCTAGCACAATACCAATCATAACCGAATGATTCATTAGATATAAAAAAAGAGCAGGGAGGAAAAACACCCTGCTCAGAACACAACCATATGCAAAGAAACCTAACAACACAGCCAACAGAAGCAACCTCAACAACAAGACGACTGAAACCAATCCAAGCACAGGGAAAAACTCTCCAACCACTATCACAACAACAACCACTGAACAACAAAACATCCAAGCAAACTTGGAGACAACAACCAATCCCTTGACAGAGCAAAACAGTCAAGAATCAAACTCAATCTCATCATGAAGTGACCTGGTGAAGCAGGAAATATCACTAAGAGCTCAAGAGAACAGAATGACACGCCTAGATGATACAGACGAAGAAATGGAAACGGAAAATCATGAATCTACTAGAAAAGACTGGTTCACAGTTAACAAAGAGAAAGCAAAAGAAACTTATAACAATAGAGGAAAACCAAGACCCATCTCACTCTTTGACAGAACAGTTCAATATGGAAGAGAACACTTCAAGATATGAATCCTAGCAAGCAAGGTCAAAGGCCAAACAATCAACCAAAAAATCAAACACATTATTCTCGCACTCAACTCCCCAGAAGGTTTGCTATCAGTTCACAGTAAAGGCAAAAATGAAGAAAAGAAAATCATAGCTATATTTGGAGATCAACAAGCAGCAAATCATGCAATAACAATATAATTACCCAAAATGGGTGAACACAAACTCAAACACATGGAAATCAAATGCCATGAAATCGAAAAAAGCAAATCCATAGTGGTTTGGGATATTCCCCTAAACACAAAACTAATTGAGATCAAACAAGCCTTCACCAAATTTGGCAAAATTTAAGGAATCACAATGAGTACACAAAATCTCTGGCAATGTGCAACAATCACATTCGAAAACCAAGAAATCAAAGACAAATTAGTCAATCAAAGAAGTACTTTAATCAAAGAAGACTCAGTCAGAATCAATAACACAACATGGTCACTATCCCAAATGAAAAATATACATGAAATTGCAACCAAACTCACCAATCTATCACCAAACACAACAGCATGGAACCTCAAAACCATCATCAAACAGTGGAATCAAAACAATAACAGTATATACAAATGGATCAATGAATACAGATCTCAGAATGGGTTTTGGCTGGCATATATCACAAATGCCTAACACCCTCTTCCAAGGTACAATCAGCAAATTCCTCTTATTGACCAAAGCAGAACTAGCAGCAATCGCAATATTCCTTCTAACAGTATCAGCACACAGCAAAATCACAATATATACAGATAGTCAAGCAGCACTTAATGCAATCAACAAGGCTCGAAACAATCACCACACACTGAGAACACTCAAAAACAACAACCTAATCAACACAATTGTATATATCATAGAACAACAAAAACTTAATATACTTTTCGAAAAAGTTAAAGCCCATAACAACAACCCTGAAAATAATAAAGCAGATCAACTAGCAAAAGATACCACCATAGGTTTTACAACACCAAACATCAGTTTCAAACCAATACTCAATAACAAAACTAAATAGATATATGAATGGAATAGGCAAATCATGGATAATATAATCATAGAAACAATCAAAAATCTAATTAAAATAAAACATATCCTCAGCTGAAGAATGCTCAACCGGAACTTGATTGCAACAGACGAAAACACCAAAAATAATATCAGGTGGGAAGAAGCAATAATCAATAAATACTCATCAAAAATCACAGTAGGAAAAACAAACCAATATGATCACAATACCAGATCATTCAGATTCAAACTCTGGAATCTAGAACTACTATCCAAAAGCAACCTACATAAAAAATTAGCAGAAATATACACTGACAACCAATGTATATTTTGCAAACAAACGAAATCAATACACACATAATGACATGTAAACAGCACCAAGAAGATATCTTCACAAAGCTCAAACAAATAATCAATGAAGAAGTAGGCAGCAGAACAAGAGTAGGAAAAATGGAACACAAGCTAGATAACGAAATCAAGAAACAGCAACAGACATGGATCCAAGAAATCAAAGACTATATAGCAAGAGGAGTACTAACCAACGACCTAATCGATACAGTCAAAAAATACTCGTAACTAGAAACACATAAAGAAACTATCAAAGCCATCCACAACCGCCTACTTAACAAACTTCAAGAAAGGTGGAAATACAGATGTATTAAATTCACAGAATGGAAAGAAAATAATGGTATAAACAAAAACGACAAAAAAAGATGAAAAAACAACACAAAATATACATCCCAGGAATAAATTCGTTTCTCAAACATGCCACACAAAGCTGGCTTAACTGGAATACAATCTATACTCATAAAATCCAATTTTTAGGAACAGATAGAGCCTTGACAAATTAGTCAAGTATATACCAGTACTTGGCAATAAGTCACATGGTAGAACAAGTTTCTTAGTGAGTTTAATTAGATAGACAGAGAGGTAAATTTGTATAAAACAAATTTGTATATACTCATCCTATAAATCTAATAAACAAGGTGTAAGCCACCCGTCTAAAAAAAAAAAAAAAAAAGAACTAAACTATTGGGTTTTCTCAAAGATATGAAAGTTTACTATAATAAACTATTTCTCAACCTCTTATTTACAAAAGACCTATATCAAGTATGTTAACATATCTACATTACCTATCAAAGTCCAGTATCTTTATATGGGACCTATAACTTTAAATCTCTTAAATTGTTTCAGTTTTGCTGTAACGATCAATTGTTTCTTGAAATATCTTTACTTCAAGTATAGGCTGCTTATTTAAGAAAGCACAATTCTTCCAAAGCAATGTTATATCTCCAGGATGTCTTCCATTCTGATGATTATTACAAACTAGTATCTTTACTATAGACAAAAATAATAGAGTTTTAAACAATTATATGGATATTACTAAGGAGTAACAAATCTTCTATTCTGGTAAATGTTACTATCTAGTATTTTCACTACAAATAAAAATAGTAAGGGCTCTTAATATCTATAAATTTTCATCAGAGAGATGAGTAGTCTTTTCTTGTTATATGTCTTTTGTTTATGATTTTCCTGAATTTTATAAATTGAAATAATGTATAACAGAAAGATGTATTAATTATTTACTCGCATGCTTCTATCATATCTTATAGTGAACCTAAGATTCTTATATAATTTAGAAAATACATTTTTAACATGCGTCTCTTGTTTATCTTTTTCTTTTATGTGTAGTTATTGTTTAATCCAGAATTTGATCAATTGATTTTCAATAGATTCAATATAACTAAATAATTAGAGTCAAACTAAGGTAAGCAAAATCCCCAGAAAAATAAAAATTTTGATATATAATAAAGAGAAAACTTGGGATTCAGTAAAATTTAACTTGAGGATAAGAGCCTACCATGATATTGCCTGTAATAAACTTCAACCTTAAACTTGCCTGTCCTGAGAGGTAAAATAGAAAGAGAAGCTAAGAATATAGTTCTTCTTTCTAAGAAAGTCTTTTTTGCTGTTGGAGATTCAAATTTTTTTAAACTTTTAAGTAGAATAGTACTTAATTAGAAGATGAAGAAAAAAAGAACAATAAAGAGGTGGATATAAAAACTTCTGTTCTATTTAGCATGGTGTTTTAAAAAAAGTATATAGACTATATTAAGCAGAAATACAAAGATATTTGCTTAACATCACTTTGAGTAGTAATCAAAGAATTAGTGAAAAAAGTTATTATGTTTATTATTATTAAAATTTTATTAATTAAATTATATACTTATAGTATATTTTGTATTAATTATTTTTTAATATTTTTTTTATTACTTAAATAATAAGATTGTTTTATATGTTTTTTATAGAAACTTTTATAAATTTCTGAAGTGAATTGATTTGTTATTCCATACTTTTGAATAAATAAAATCATAAAATATATTCATAAGTATAATGTTAAAAGTTTTAGTTATAAAGTTGAAAATCTTTTAAATATTTTTATAAATATCCACATCTATATATTAATAAACTTCTATAATAAAATATAATTTAAATTTATTTATTTATTTTTTTTTTATTTTAATCAACCAGTTGGACCTTGCCATATTGCACTTTATTATTTAAAGTTATATATGTATATTTATGTATTACAGGAATTATTATCTATGATTTAACTACAACATCATATGATTATATCAATTTTATTCTATATTGGTTTATTGTTGTCAGCATAGCTCCATAAAAGGTAAGTAGGGCTTCTAATGATACCACTTCGATACCACTTCGATACTTAAATTTACTATAAAAACATATGAGTAGGTCACAATTCATATATTAAATTTACTATAGATCAGTACCATTTCGATATCAGTTTGATACCAGTTTGATACTTTTTTGGAGCCTTAGAGATAAGGGCTGAAACTAATGTACCAAAGCTCCATTAGTATTACAAATTATGCTAATTTATTCTATTTTGGGTTTTGTACAGGATTAAGAAAAAGTTGAAATGTAGCACACTGGAGTGATACCTATCTTGAGTGAATAAAATCTTATTGAAGAAATCTTTTATATTCTATACTATACCAACTCCTAAGTTATCCTGACAGTTAGATACTTATACTGATTAATTGCCTATAGTATCAGTCTTACTGCAGTGGCCCAACTTGAAGAGACAACTGTTAAAGTGGTTCCAAAAGGATCTTTATGATTACTTCTGTAGGAAGAAACACCTTAGGTATCATGGAAAAGGATCACCAAATCATTATTACTCAAAACTGGACTTCTTCCTAGTCTTTTTTGACCATCTTTCAACAATCATCATAGTACTAACTGGATGATTGTCATGCCATGACTTATTTTATGACTAGGTCACAATCTTAATGCCTGCTGGATCAGTGTGTGAATTAGCTTCTTATGAGAAACAACGCTTAACAGGTTATGGCACCAGATATTATTTTTAATCTGGTTCAACTGTCTTCATATGGAATTGAACTGATATCTTGTAATCGGACTTGTGAAATACTAACCACTGCACTATTAATCCACAGATCAATATAATTTAAATATTTTATAATACAGTATAATTAAATAAACAATTACTTTATATCTTAAAATTTTTTAAATCATTTTAAAGAACTCCTTATATTTACTAATTATATATATTTTATTTTATTCTTGATAAATTATTGGCAATTCTTTAATGTCTTTATTTTGTATATTTTTGTTACATATATTATCTATTACAAAAATTATAGATTTTTATATTTATCTATAATTAGTCTTGTAATAGATTGAATACTATACAAAAAATTTTTAATTCTAGAAATCTTAGAATTTGTACAAGTTTTTAATCCATTTCATTTAAAAGTAAAAGATTACAAAAGTTCTTTAATAACTCTTGTATATATTAAATTTGATATTGAAAAAGATCCAAATTAAGATAATATATTCTATTGGATACAGTTGCTTCATATATATTTATTTTACTATAAATAAATAAAATTTAATTTAGTTTTATAATATATAAAGGAAATTGATATTTGTACCTCTCATTTTTGATATTTATACCTCATGTGGTTGATATTTCAATTACGTAACATAAAGTGATTAGAAATCCTATATATAGTATTAACATCTCTTGCAAAACAACAATTCTAATGATAATATGTCCTCTTATATTAGCAACAGACATTCTAATAAACTTTTATATTTTGCAAAGGTTTTCCAAAGTTCTGCCATACTAAAAAATCTGAAGTATAATGATACAACACAGACATCAGATTATCACATCAAGTATCAATAGAAAATTGAAGTTTTATAATGATGCACCCAACTATAAAACCTTAGGAGTCACAAAAATCAAGTACTACGGATATATTCAAATAATATTAAAAAGCTATCAAACTCAAAACACAAAAAGAAATCAAAAAACTGAAACTGCATACACAATAAGGATCACACTGCATGTGTCTAAGTTGACATTAGCAATATATCATGTACTATATCAAAATCCACCCTAAGTTAGCTGATAAAAAGTTTTACAAGATAAGAGTAAAGAAAGCAACTAACCCAATAATGTTACCTGTGGAAACTTGACCACTGTGTGAAATGATCAGACTGTATCGAAAGATTACTAGACGAAGAAAGAGAAATCAAATACCTACATGATGGAATAAACTAGAAACTAGATGGCATTAACAGTTTATCATCAGTTATATAGCAATATACATAATAAGAATCATACTTGTGTCAATATATATGCGTAAGCTGGAATCCAGATATCACCATTGCTTTGCTACCTGTTGCAATAAATCCTGTCATAATCTAACTGATTGGAATATTCTAAAAGAAAATTGGATTGGATTAGACAAAAACTTTATGCTGATAGTACAAGCTGTGATGGAGAACTCATTATACCAATGACTTATATTAAGTCTGACAGAGATAATCTGCTTTATGTGCTTAGAGATTAACCTTAGATAAAGAAATAAGATAATGAACAAACCAATAACCTACCAAGAACAAACATTTTCTAATAGAACATTGTGATCGATCTGCCAGAGTGGAATCTTCATGCATGGTATACATAAGATAAGTGTGGATAATATAACATAGAGAAATAAAATGTGACTACAATTACATGCCTAATCGCTGTGAAGGTATCATGAAGAACCCATTCCAATTGCAGTACTTGAGGTGGTATAACAGAGTATGTAAGCAAGAAGCAGGTGGGATGAATAAAGTAGTAATAGGGTGACGTGTGAGAAAAATTAGATAACAGGAGGAAGATTGTGAACAATCATTATTATATAATAGAAGAGAAATATAAAATCCTAGATAATCAAAGTTGTCTCAATTTAAAATGTATAAAAAAATGTAAGCAAAAGTAAATAAAGGATAGTGAATTATCTTTCTACTTAGCCAAATCAAATACACCTAAGAACTATTAAATATAAACTACCTTTCTAACAGTTATGTAACACTCTGTCCCAAGTTAGTAATAGACTTGCCAATTAATTATCACAGTATATATTTTTCCAGAATTTAGTAACATTATTACATTTTGCGTTATCATCCTTAGAATCATATATAATAGCTTTATATAGTAAGTTTTTATTATATTCTCTAAGATTCTGTTCAATTAAACTAATATATTTATTTTTTTTAGGTATATAACCTTTCTTGTTATGATTTTCTTTCTTTTCCAATGAATTTTATTAGTTGATCTTGATATTCTAGCTCTGGATCATTATTAAAGTAATAATGTTTTCATATTTTGCTTTCAAACCTTGAATTTTTTATTTTAATTTTAAGCTTTTATGCTTACTAATAAGAAAAGTTAAATTATCAATCTATCATACACATGCCAAAATTTAAGACCTGTGACATACTAAACAATATATAATATATAGTAGGTATTTAAAAATAAATACTTATCTTTTCTTTTAAAATTATTAATTTAATAATGCTTTCACCACTTTCTGAAACATATAATAGTGTAGATAAACTCTTTTAAAGTATTCTGACTTTTGCTAATTCTCAAGATTATGTGTTGATAAAAAAAAAAACACATAAAGACCATCATGGAAAATTAAAAAATATGTCATTACATTGTGATTAGGGTAGAACTTACAGTTCAAAAGTATACTATCGACAAACAAGTTCTCGTCTAATTGATTATCCATTCGAAATATATGTCTCATGATGTAATGGTTTATGGAATTTGAAAGTTCATAACTCAAATCACAACCATAAATAGTTAAATAATATGTCAAGACATTCAATTTCTTGTAAATTAACTAAACAATAACTGGAAAGAGTTAGAGAAATGACTGTTTCAGGTTCACGTTTTAGAGAAATTGTATCAACTCTTAGACAAAATGATAAATCAATATTAGTAACTAATAGAGATATTTACAATGTACATAAACAACTTCATCAACAATACTTGACAGGACAAATAAGCTTCAAAAGGATGAATTTATATATATATAAATACAAATATAATAATAATAGATGCATTACTCACCTTTTTTTTGCATATAATGAGTCTATCACTCTTACTCGACAATATTCCTTAGTATTTTTTATGGATTGTACTTGTAAGACAAATAAGTTTAGAATACTCTTATTAAATATTATTGGAATAATAAGTTTCTATATTACTTTTTTTTTTTGTTTTATTTTTATGAAAAGTAAAGAAAAAGATAACTATAAATGGGTCTTAAATAATGTCACTTATTTGTTTAATGGAATTGTACAACCTGGTATCATTATAACTGATCAGGAGTTATCATTGATAAATGCTTTTAAAGAAACATTTACTAATTCAATCAATTTATTGTGCATATAGTATATTAATAAAAATATTTTAAAGAATTGCAAGCTGCAATTTTTAAAAGAAACAGAAACCAGTAATGATTAAAATACATTTCTTTTAAATTAGAACAAAATCATCAAATCCAAAACTTAAGATGAATTTAATATAAATTAGCAAGAATTTCATTCTAATTACACTAATATATCTAATATAATTACTTATATCAAAGAGACTTGATTACCTTGAAAAAACAATTTGTAGAAGTATAGACAAATAATTTTTTTCATTTGGAAACAACTGTAATATCTAGAATTAAAGATGCTTATGCTATATTTAAAAAATACTTATAAATATCAACAGGTGATCTTTATTAAGTTTGTAAAACAATATCTTTGGCAGTAATCAATTTAAAAAAAGAAATTGATGCAATAATTGCATTTGAATATATTTGTTTTTCAGCTTTTGTTCATAATAATCTATTTTATGCAAATGTTAAAAAAATGATATTGATTTTTGCTTTAAATGAGCAATATCAAAAAATCAACAATACTGCTATAGAAACTCTATTGCCATGTACTGGATTATTTTCGAATATGATGAAATTATCTTATGCTCATATTATTCAACATCTTGAAGATAGAAATTTAATATTAAATAATATTCATAAGCATTGATGGATTAAAGAATATAGTTAAACCTTATTATAATGAATAGGTCAGGACTATAAGGCAAAAATTTCAAGAAATTCAGTATAATGAGATTCAATTAGTAAATTTGATATATAACAGGTTAAATTTGCTATAAATGTTTCTATACTTACCTTCGGTATAGCAGATTTTTACTTAATCCTTTGGTATAATAAAGTTTGGTATAACAAGGTTTGATTGTATATATAAACATTATCAATATTATCAATTAATAGGAATGAAAATTCGATTGAATCTCTTTTACAAGATCTAAAAAATAGATATCAAAATTGACCTAAATATCAACAAGTAGCTATACAAAAATCAATAAGCGATATAATTAATACATTACTAGTTATCTTACAAAATCCTCAAATTATTCGTACTAAAGAATGTTCTTCTAGTTCTTCTAATAATTAATCAACAAATTCAATAAAAAAATATTCTTCTAGATTTAAATTTATAAAATGCAAAGTAAGATGTTATATTTTTTGTAAACAATCTGGACATTATTCTTGTACTTGTCCAAATTTACAATAGGTTTAATTGATTATTTCTTTGTAATATTTAACACATTAATAAAATTAAGATTAATAATATAAAATTTTATAATTAGTTATTTAATATAGTTAGATTATATAATTACATAATTAAAATATTAGCTACATGAGATATAAATATCAAAAATGAGAGGTATGAATATCAATTTCCTATATAAAAATTATAAAAACTTATAAAATACTTCAAAAAAAATTATTAATATTTTCTATTAATACTGATTTTTTAAATTTTATTAAAATATATATATTTTTTTTTTATAATTTCAAAATATTATATTTTTTTTAATAAATTTATTTTTACAAGATTTTTACTTATAACTAAACAAAAATAACAGAAATTATTTGAATTACTTGATTTATAAGTTAAACAGAAAGTTGTAGCTTCAGGCCAATCAGATATAATTATTGATATTTTTGAAATAAATTAAATATTTTTGCTTTCAATTAAATAGTTGATTCAATTTTTTGTTAAAATTAATAGCTTAAATAATATCTTCAGATATTTGTAAAAGATTTTACATACAATTTTTTTAAAATTTTGATACTGTTTTTCTATTATATTTTCTGATTTTATTATTGACAAATATCTTAATAATTGTTTTACATCTGTTTATTGTGCTTTCAAATTGATATATTTCCTAATAAAACATATATTGGATATAATAAACTCCTTTTCAAAGTATTACAATTTGTTGTATCAGAATATAATATTATGAAAGTAATTTAGAACTTCTATAAATGAATAAATTATAAGTAAAACAAAATTAAATATTTAACAAAATAATTTAATTATTAGATTATTTTGATATAAAATTTCAATTTTTTTTACAAAATCTTAAAAGATATTATGAACCTTTAAAATATTTTTAATATAACTAATTATTAATCAATGAAATAAGAAGTATTCTATATTATTATGAAATAATATACAAGTTTTAAAATAATCTAAATTTGAATATTTTATATTATTCATAAATTTATATTCTTATTGAATATTTTTTGATAATGAACTAATCAATAAATTAGAATATTTATTAAAAAAAGA
>CAJVPV010000055.1:0-32107 GCA_910591835.1 Acaulospora morrowiae
ACATGTTTCTGTGACCTTTTGTCCTACTCTGTTTCTGATATACCTTATGGTTTCTTTTGTGAATACTGCTTTTGTGATTAGCGTTCTAGTGTGTTCGGAGTCTATGATTTTGTTGAACTGGTAGTATTTCTCTTTATGCTTCTCTTTGTCAACCCTGGCACTGGTTTCTTGTTTCACGATTTTGTTGTATTCGTTAGTGATATTTTCTTTCCAGTGTTCGTGTATCATGTGCTGGTGTGTTTCTATTTTGCTTTTGCAGCTCGGGCATGCTGCTGTTTTGTATATGTCCGGTCTTCGCTCTGCTAGTTTGTTCAGAGTTGGAAATTCTTCGTTGAGCATCCTGTAGCGGAAGTTTCTTCTTGAATGGTCTTGTTTGTTCGTTTTGTTGCTCGTGATCGGTGTTGGTTGCTGTGCCTCATATGTCACTTTCCAGTCTATTTCTTTTTCCCTGCCATCTATCCATGCCATGTGTCGATTTTGGATTAGCCATCTTGCCAGCCATCGTGCACTTTGTTGTCTTTTGATAAAACTGTTTATGTTTGTGTCTAAGATTGTGTCTTTCCAGGAGATGCTAAATTGTGTGTCCTCTGTTGGTTGACTTATTCTAATTTCTTGTTCTTCATCTTTCTGTACTCCTTCTTTGGCCAGCTCGTCTGCTCTTTCATTTCCGGTGATTCCTGTGTGTGATTTCACTTTGATTAGGTTTGTTGTACCTGATCTGTCTTTGATGGCTCTTTTGATGTGCGTGATTGTTATCCAGTTGGGTGTGTGTGTCATGGCTTTGTTGCCTCTTTCTTTCTGTGTCACGTTTTGTATGGCTGCTTTACTGTCTGTATATATGTTGATATCTGCCTTGGGTGGTACACATTTGAGAAGGCTAAGGATTGCTATCAGCTCTGCCCTGGTGGATGATGGGAAATCTCGTACTTTTGCTGAGAACTCTATTTCTTCGTTGGTTTCACTGTTGATTGCTAGCCATCCAATTCCCATTTTGCATTTGTATGTGCCTATTTCTTCTACGGATCCATCTGTGTAAGCTTCGATTGATTTCCATTTTTCCATTCTGTCTTCTCTTGTTTTAAGTTCGTTCTTGGTTTGTGTGCTGACTTCCATTCCTTTATATCTTCCTGTTTCCTCTTCTCCTTGGCTGTTTTGAGGTGCTTGCTTTTGTTCTGTGATTTTTTGGATGTTGTTTCGGATGGTGGATGGGGATACCTGGATTCTTTCTAGAGTGCCTATTATTTGACTATGTATTTTTGAACTTTGTCCTGTTTTTATGACTGGGACTACTACTGTGTCATCCTTGCTGATCGTTCTGATACAATTGTTGGTTCTTTGTTCATTGTGTTTGCACCCTGTGCATTTTTGTAGTGGTGAGTCTTCTGTTATTCGTACCATGTGTTGTACTTGGATGGTGTTGCCTTGCCTTTTCCTCCGGTTGTCTTTCTTGCCGATGTATATTTGTTGGTTTATTGTTGTTGCTAGATATTTTGAGTTTTTGATGTTGGTGTTTTCTGTTGTCTCCAGTTGTTGGATAGGATTGGGTTGTATGAGTCCTGCTATGTTGCATTTGTATCTGTTGGTCGCCCAGTCTGGGTAGCAGTGTTGTTCTCTGATGTCTGTGAACCATTTCGGTTGTCGGCCAGTTGCTTTTTTCCCTGCTATGGCTCTAATTTGTCTCCACTCTAGCATGTGTGTTTGATATGCATTCGTCATTTGTTCAATGAACATTAAGTTTTGGTTTTTTAATTTACGTCTGTTCTGCTTAAACCATGGTTGTTCCATTAGGCTTTCGATTGTGTGCAGCTGTGTGTCTGGGAAGGTTTTGGGTTTACCTTGTGTTGCGTTGGGTGTGATATTGTATCCCTCCTTTCTCATTGTATTGATTATTTGACTTAGCAGGCTATTATGATCTTGTTGGATTGTGATGTTGTCTGCTAGGATGTTTCTTGGTGTCCATGTTGTGTTTTGTAGGTGTTGTAGTCTCCCTCGTGCTATGATACCACATGTGTTATGTTTATTTAGGTGGACGAGTGTTGTTTTAATGTGCTGTTGTAACTGCTTGCTTTTTATGCTAAAAATTTTGTATCCGAAGTGGCAGTGTATTCCACTGTTTATTGCTGTACTTGGCATGTTGTTTTTGTGTTTAAAGGCTGCTCTGATCGTGGCATCCCACTTATTGAGTGTATGCTCTGTTGCTATTAGGTCTTGCAGGAGGTATGTTATTGCTGGGATAGTTACGTGGTTGATTATATATCTTTGTTGTTTGTCTGTGATGGAGCATCTTCTCAGTGTATTTGTAGTTGCTTGGATCTTTTGTTTGATTAGCTCCAGTTGGTGTTTTTTACTTCCTGTTGCTGTGATCCAAATGCCCAGGATTCTGATGGCTTCGGTTTTTGGTTTTGGTATGATCTTGTGACCTTGCATTTTGATATGTCCGAGTTTTCTGGGGTTGATTGTGATGAGTGCCGCTTTTCCTGGATTTATTGTAAGGTTGGCTATTTTTGCGAAGCTTTCTGTGGTTTTGGCGATTTTTTGCATGTCTTGCTTGTTTTTCGCTAGCCATACTGTGTCGTCCATGTAGGATATTGATGCTACTTTTGTTGTTATGGTTTGCCATTTGCCATGTTTTCTCGTTGGTTCTTGTGTTGTAAAGCAGTATCCATGTTTGGATTTTTCGATTTTTTCAATGAGTGGGTCGTAGTATATTCTCCATAGCAGTGGGGATATTGTGTCACCTTGATCTATCCCTAGTTCAGGTTGAAATGGGGTTGTGAGTCCATGGCATGTTGTGATATAGTTGTTGCGATTTTCTAGTAGGTTCATTATTATATTGATGATATTTGCTGGGATCTTAATTCTCTTCATGGCTTTTTCTAACATTTCGTGGTTTATTGAGTCATATGCCTTGCTAATATCCTGGCTTAGGATCCAGCATTCTTTTTTGTTTTCTCTTGCCTCTTCTAGAACATTGTTGATGATGTTGATTGGTTCGCATGTGCCGCCTCCTGGGAGTCCTGCCCAGTTTTTGTCGGATACAACTGTATGTCTTGTCATGACCTTTGCTAGTCTGTTGTTGAGCAGTTTTGTGAATATCTTTTTGATTGTCTCGAGAAGCGTGATTGGTCTTACTAGGTTGAGGTTGTGTTGCCAGTCTGTTTTCTTTGGGATCGGGTATATGGTATTCTCCTGCCATTTTTTGGGAATTTCTCCTGTAGCTAGTATTGTATTGAAGATTTTGGCGATTCTTTCCAATGCTTTTCCTCCTAGGTGTTTGAGGAGTGGGTAGCTGATGCCAGATTTGCCAGGGGCAGAGTTATTGGATGTATTTTTGATTATTTCCCTTATTTCTGATGTCTGGATTGTTGTTGATATCTCCTGGTACCATTCTTGCTTTATGCTTTCTTTGGGTCTGTACTCTTTCTCCCATTGTGCCCATTCTATTTGTGAGGGGTGGTCGCCTGTGGCTGTGTGCTTTTGAAAGTGTGTACGCGTCATTTCTTTAATTTCATTTGGCTCTGTAATGACTGTGACTTCTGGGTCGTGTGTTATAATTTTGTTCATATGGATTGTTGGTCTTGTGCGGTTTAGGATTGATGCAATCATCTTTTTCTTGTCTTCCGTGTAGTTTATTTCTCTTTGTTCGATGGCTTTTTGGATTCTTTCCCGTTCTTCTCGTCTGTCGGCCGTTGTAATTGATTTCTTAATGGTATTGTACATTTGCTTGATCCCTGCTATCCATGTGGAGATTGCTTCTGATTTGGGGTCGATGTCATCCCATGGTGGACTTGGTGTGTGTTGCTCGTCTCTGTTGATTTCCTTCACCAGTTCTTCAATCTTCGTTTTTGTGATGTCTGTTTTTTTTCCCTGGATGAAATATTTTCTGGCCAGTGTGTTTAATTTTCTGATCGTAGTGATTTTTTGGTGTCTTGTTGGCGCTTGGTGTGCTGGGTTTTTCCCTTTTTTGTGTTTCTTCTTCTTTGGGATGTGTTGGTGCGCTGCTCTGCAGATGATTTCCCACGTTTTGTTCCAGAGTTGATTTGAGGTGAGTGAGTTTGTGGGTGTGTTGGCTTCTTGTCTTAGGATCTCTTCTTCGATTTGTTGTTTGTATGCTTCCCATTGCTTTGTTGTAGCTTTCTTGGTGTCGAATATGTTGTTGCTGTTAAAGGATAGTGGTCTCTTTTTTTGGGTGACGACTTCTGTAATCTCAATTTGACATGTTGCTATATCGTGGTCACTGTGTGTCAGCATGTTTGATGACTCTATGTCTGCTTTTATTAGATTCCAGTTATTGTTGGGGGATATCCAAATATAGTCTATGCGTGTTTTTGTGGTGCGCATGTTTGTCCAGGTGTATCTTTTCCGCTCTGGCCATATCTCCCTGAATGTGTCAATGTGTCCTAGTTGAATGAGGGTTTTCATTGTTTGTGATGTTGGAAGCTGGTCTCTACCTGCTGGTTGTTTGTCTAGTTTGGGGTTGTGGAGAGCGTTGAAGTCTCCAAGTGTGATTGTGTTCCATCCTTTGTGATGTCTGGTCCAGATTTTTTCTTGTATCCAGGTGATTGTCTTTTTGTAGTTCTCGTTGTTTTGTGCTGGTATGTAGATTCCAATTATGCTTATGTGTTTGTGGCCTTTAAAGTTTAAGTCGATGCATATTCCTCTTCCTGGTGTGGATTCAATTTTTCCTATGTGGTTCGCGATGTCTTCTTTGATCATGATTGCCACTCCTGCTCCTTTGTTGTCGTTGCTCCAGGTTGTGTGATATCCTGTAGTCTTCCAGTGTTTGTGGTTCTCTGATGTGATTTGAGTTTCTGTCAGTACTGCTATGTCTATCTTCTCCTCTATGCAGTATCTTGTCCATATGTCTCTTTTGGTTTGATTGTTGAATCCTCTGACATTGTGTGTGACAATCTTCCATGTTTCTAGCCTCTGTTCTTTCTCTGTTCTGTTTTGTGTTATGTTTTCTTTGGCGTGGTGGTATTCGTTTGTGTTGTTGAATTCTGTTTGTGCTGTGCTTTGTTTGTAGTGTGTGTTGTCTTTTTGGGTGTTCTGATAGGTTTTTGGCTGTTCAAGCGTATCTAGGGGTTGGTGTGGTGTATGTTCGTTGTTTGTGTTGTTGTTGTTGTCTATGTTTGTGTCTTCTTCTGGGTATTCGTTAATTGAGTCATATAGTGTTGAAAGATTGTTCGTGATGCTTTCTGCATCTGTTGTGTTGCTTTGGTTGTTGCCCATATTATTGGTTGGTGGTGGAGGTTTTTGTGTTTCCAGGGATTAGTGTATGAATTATGTTGGACAGGTCATTCATTGTTTGGTTGGTGTTGTTAATAGTTTCGTGGATTTGTCTTTGGCGTGTCTGGAGATCGACGATTTCCTGAGCTGGGGTTGTGTTGTTTTCCGGTGTTTGATTTTGTTTGGTTGGTTCTTTGGAGATTTCTTGCACTTGTGTCTCTTCTGTTTCCATGGCTCCGATGCCATTTTCTTCATAGTACTCCAGATTTGTGATTCTTTCGTCCATGTCTATCATTTGTTGCTTGATCTCTTGTATATCTTGTTGCATTTGTTGCAGCAGTTTCAGTACTTCTTTCATGTTTGCGTTTTCAGTAATGTGGTCTGTGCTTTTGCTGATGTTCGGTTGGTATCTTGCAGCTGCTGCATATGTGCCTGGTCTTGTTCTTCTTGCTTGGGGAGGAATGTGTTTCCTGATTTCTTGTGTCTTTGCTGGTTTGAATTTCTCATATAGTTTACCGAACTTTGTAGCCTGCTCCCTGTTGTATTCTGACCAGTGGTTCCTTCTTTCCTTGGTTGGGCACGTGGCTGCCAAGTGTGTCTCTCCATCACAGATTGCGCATAGTTTGGTGTCAATTTGTGTCCATGTGATCTGTGTTTCCCCGATCATAAAATTCTGTTGTGTAGCGTTGCTTAGATCGTCTGTGTTCTCAAAACTAATGACTGCGAATCTTTTCCTTTGGTAGGATCCTCTGCGTGGGATGTAGCATGTTTTTGCCTTGACCTGTTGACATATGATGCGTAGATCAAAGGCTGTTGTATTAGGTGGGAGGTTTGTAAGCTTTGCTGCGATTTGGCCTCTTTCTTTCATTTGTGTTAGACTCCATTGTGCGTCGAACACCCTGACCATGTCGGCCTTGAAGGGGATGCTCCACATGTCTACGATTTTTCCTTTGCTGCTCTTGTCCTCGAATGTAATGGTGGCTGTTTGCCACATCTGCTGTGTGCTCATTGAGATGCTTGTGATCTGTCCATATTTGGCGAAAGTTTGTTGCACTTCTATGAATCTTGCGTTCAGGGGGATGTCCCATACTCTAATACTGTTTTCCTTTTTTTGGATGGGATCATGCGTGGGAATGAAGTCCAGGTGTGTGTTTTCCAAATTGGGTAGGTCTATGGTACATGCCTGTTCCGCCACATGGTAATCTCCAAATGTGGCAGTGATCAGCTCTTTGTCTTTCTTCCCTTCGCTGCGGATGTTAATGAGTCCTTCGGGGCAGCCTAGTGCTCTGGTGAGGTATTGGATTTTCTTGCCGGTTGTGTCTCCAGGGAGTGCTGCTGCTTCGATTCCTACTTTGCTTCGCTGGCGTCCGTATCTAATGCTTCTGTCGAAAGGGGAGCGTGGTCTTGGTTTGCTCCATTGGTGCATTGGTTGTTTTCCTTTGTCTTGAGAGTTCCATGTTGCGTTTTGGTGGTCTGTCTCCATGTCTTCATCTGAGTCATCTATTCTTGCCCATTTGTTGGAGTTGTCTGTTTCCTGAGGAGTGCTTGCCTGTCCAATGGGGAGTTCTGTGGTTGTTTCTGCTTGGAAGTTGGGGTTCTCTTGTTCGTACATGTCGCTCCAAAGTTCCTGTGTTTCGGGTTCTTGTGTAGTGTCCTTGAGCTCTGCTGTGGCCTTGTTCTGGTTTTCGTTGTTTGGTTGTTCCTTGCCGTGGGTGATTTGCTTTGTGTTTGTTTTTAGAATCTTTTTGGTTTGGTCCTGTTCTGTTTCTTTCGTATTGTCGTTTTTCGCTTCGGTTTGAGGTTGTTTCTTTGCTGGTTTTTGTGTCGGATATGGTGTTGTTTCTCTGCTTTTCCGGCCGGCCGTGCCTTTGGTAAGCTCATTTACATTGTAGTTTGGCCTGGTGGAGGCGAAGGTGCCTCTGAGAGTTCTGTTTGAACTCATTTCTCTTTCTTTCCGCTGTGTTTCCTAATTTGGTAATTGAGTGCGAATGGGAAAAAAGAGTGTTCTTTGAGTCCGGGTTCTGTTTGTGTTTTTTCTATACTGTTGTTATTTATTTACCCACCTGCTTATTAATTATTAATCCTACAGCTATACTATTGATGCATAAATTGATGAGGCTAAACTATTGGGCTAAAATAAACTATAGGTAAGTTACATAAGCCTCTATGACTACATTCTCTATGCTAATTACTAATGCTATCCTAAATTTCCAGGATACGTGACGCAATAGTCATGGTACGTGACTATACCATGTGACTTTTACCAGGCTAACAATACATACAATTTATATTTGTAATAGTTCATTTTGATTTAATAAATAAATGACATCAACCTGATTGAGGGAAAAAAAAAAACTATTTCCTGAAAATCTTGCATTGCTCAAAAATTTTCTTTTTTAGTAACTGGCAAAATTATCAGGAGAAACAAAACAATCAGCATTCTTGGGGTCTCCTCTCCCAAGAACAAACTACCAAGTTTATCACACATCCTTCTGAATATTATAGTAACAAGCCTTAATAACTAACTCTTTTCAGTAGTAAAAGGAAAGCAACTAAGTAACATTCAAATTATTGAACCAGCAAAAAATGTATCCATTTCACCCCTAGCTAACTTCTTCAAATTTTGGATCATTCCCTTATAAAACCCAAGCAACAGCAGCCCTATGCAAGTGAACACAGCCTTTGTTAGCTTCAAGCAAGTAACAAATGAGTCTATCTCTCTCTATTCATATACAATGGCCTCAATAACTATTAACAACTGTAAAAGCAATATCCAAAACAATCTCAATGACTTCTTTCAATATCAGGAGAGAAATAACCTTGTCCCAAGCATAAGGGAGACTATCACAAGAAAGGTTCTAGACAGCAATTTCAATTATACTCTTCATCTTTCCTGGAACCCAGTTAATATCATTAAACATAATAAAAAATTCAACTTGGAAAAAATTCAAAATGTGCCATCTTACACACCACCCAATATACCAGTTCAGGACGAGGAACTAATAACCATCAATCAAAACTTCACTACAAATTCTGAGGAAAAAAAACCACCTTCTTAAATTCCAAAAAAACCCCCAACCAGCTTACTCTCTCCTATTAATCTATAGAATGCAAGCAGTTCCAAAATAATAAAAGCCAGTAGCATTACACATGCACCCCTGTAACTCAAAAGCACACAAGAGTAATCAGCACAGCAGGTCACACAATACCAAGCACCAATGACATGCATAATCAAGGTGACATGATGCAAGTGGATGATCTCCACCATGCAATCACCACAGACAATCAATATGACAAATTTGGAAGTATAATTAGATCAACTAGTCTGTGTTCTGATAATGATATATCAATAGAATCTCTGGATACCACAAATCTCATTGGTAACACTAGCTTCCTTATTGAATTCGATCGATAAGTATAAGAAGAACTAAACAATCTTCAAGGAAAAACACCTCCCATTCAAATAGACACTCAAGAACCCATATTAGATTAAATAAGAAGAAAAAAAATATTAGAAAAAGTCAAGGCTAGTTGGCCAACTGACAATACAAGCTTGTACAGAGACTCTGAAAGCTCCCATAACTTCTTATTGACCAGAAATCTACTAGAAAACAATTGACTGACCTTACTCCAAATAACAAAGAAAACAGGATCACAGAAATACTCTTAAAAAATAGCCATCCAATAGATAGACCTACTATTATGTATATAACAAACAACAATGAACCTTTTATTAGCAAGCATGACATAATCATCGATCTAGCATCACAACTATACATGTTGCTGAAATTTGTAGATCCTTGACGCAATTGATGCAATTATTTGATGCAATTAATTGAGTCACTATTAAAACATATAAATAATTGAGTCATGACGCAATTATTTTTGAGGATTTTGGGAATTGAGTCAACAGCAAAATAATTTACACCACATGTATAATCACAACTATTAACCTGCTGTAGTGGTGCCAAAGCAGTGACAGATCTTTTCAAGAAAATCAAAAACACTCCTAAAGGTTCAGTTCTATAAGAACCTCATCTAGTGATTTTTATCAAAATTCTTCTAAGAGATAGGACCTTTTTCAGATCTTTTATTAAGAATGACTTACTCAAAGGAAACCATCAAAAAAAATACAAGCAACTGGAAACAAAGGCACATGAGAATTATAAAAAAGTCAATGATATTAAATATATTAGCAGAAGAATAAAAAAGAAGATTAGATGAATTTTCAACTTGTCACTTTTTGTGGCATGTCTCAGATTCACAAATCTAAGCAAATTTAAATTCTTCGAAATTGCACAAATTCTTGAGTTCAGATGCAATTACTTCATTAAAGATGACGACAACACTGTTGACTATATTAAATTGAATAAATTTAATTAAGAAAATGCTGTACAAATCACTACTAACCCTTTTAGATGACCCAGAAGCCATTTCTTCTAGCATAGTTATTAAGCTTCCAAGCCTACTGCCAATCAAAAGAAGATCACTGCTCATATCTACTGCATCTATCCTAAGAATTCACTATAAGTTCTCCCAGCTTTCTGATTCATACTTCTTTAAGTTTGAGTTATTACTGGACAATTTCAAAGATCTTAACAAAAAAACCAAACACCTATTTCCTATTACTGAAAGAAAAGATCTAAAAGAACTCTCAGCAAAAATCAGGGAGCTTGCCAAGTTCTATGAAGTTCTTACAAAATTGACCAAAGCATTCTTCGACCTGCCACTATCCAAGGTTTCACTCCTAGCATTATATAAGTTGCTCCCAGAGCACCTGGTACATTACTTCCCCCATGACCCAATAACAATGAACAGAGAGAACTTATTGGCATCTTGAGAAAATAATACAGTCTCAAAACCTTGCCACTGGACTTTTACAAGTTCAAAAGATCACTGCCTCACTCTTCCAACTTATTATTAAATGACTTAGATATAAATATTCCTGCTCAAACCAAGGAGGACACTGACTATCTCATAAAACACTTGCAAAAAGATTTTAAATTTAACTTGCCTCTTGGCCCTCAGTGGGTTGTCCAATCTATTTCTTAGATAGGCAAAGAAAAACTGCTAAGCAAAATCTCTGAAGTGGATAAGTCTATCGATATTGTTAGTATAAAAATTGTAATAGGGGGCATGACACGACATGTGGGGCCCGGCACGGTGCCGCATGGGACATCGATCATGCATCAATCATGCATGATTGATGAGTGCCGAGTTTGTAGAAGTTTAATAATTTTGTATAACGTGACGATAGATTAGAAAGACACGTCACGATAGTATAAATAGCCAATGTATCCAGAACAGAAAGAGAGACGAGAAAAATTAATAAAATACTGACTTTGCGAAACCCAATTGCTTGTACCCATGCAACAATAATTAATAAACTTATCTTATTTGTCATTTAGTCGTCCTAGAAAGGATTCGCCACCCTATAGCTTGACAGAGAAAAGATCAGAAGAGGAAACTAATTAAACCTAAAGGAAGATTAAGATAATTATCACCACATGTACCTTTGGTATCGCCAGCAATATAGACCCTTCCCCAACGTGATACGAGTCTATGACCCGGAGTAGCGACAGACTCGCTATTGAGGACAACAATATCAAAGACCACATTGACTACCGGGCTGACAATTTTCTGTCGACTGTATGAAAACTACACGAAAGATACGAATTCTGCACCATCCCAGAGGATTGGTTCCAAGTCCCAAAGCCACCCTTACCCTTTATAGATGAGCTTAACAAAATATCAGAGGACAATTTCTCTTCAATATACTTCCCCTTACGGATGACGAAAATTTACCCTCACTGATTGCGCAACTCCACAAAAAGTATACATTTGATAGATTACCAAAGGATTACATTGCCTTCGAAGATCTGCCAGAGTCCAGCTTCAATTTTATTTTCTCTATTTGTTAAAATAATATTACCATTCAACTTTAATTATTTATTAAATACACACACACAACAGACCTCCTTACCAAATCTTCCTAACACTCATATCAAAAACCTACTTAATATTTCAACTTTAAATGTTCATGGATTAAACAATAGAAGTAAATTAACAGTACTATTTCAAGATCTTAAAAATGATAGAACTATCTTGTATTGCTCAGAAACAAAGATCTCTGAAGGAAACCCTCTTCCCAAGAAGCTTAATAACAGGATAATCATCTCTAGTGTGCCATTTAGTTCATCAAAAAATGGCTCCTGCCTAATAATAGGAAATGACATAAGCAATCACATCTTCAAAATATTTACTGAAAATGAATACTGATATACGGTTCATCTCAAGTTCAAACCAAAAATCAATATTATTATTATCTCTATATATCTGCTGCATGAATACAATGAAAGAAAGATAGAAACCCAGTCACTAATCAGATTCATAAAAAAATTTAAAAAGTTAATACATCAAATAATGGCAGGAGACTTCAACAAATATCCATCAGGCATACTAGCAATCAATGTCCCAACAAAAAATCAAAAAAAGAAATCTACAACTACTTGTATAACTGGACAGACATCGTCAAAACAATGAACAAAAAAATGAGTATACACATATAACCGAAACAAGTGCATCGAAAATAGATCAAATCTGATACACCAATCATTTGGGAACTAAAGTTTTATATGCAAAAACCTTCACTTTATTATCAATTAACACAGATTACAAGCAAGTACAAGTAATTTTTGACTGTTTTGAATATAGACTGGTAGCTTCCAGATGTCTATTAAAGATATTCGACTGGAAGAAAGCAACTGACCAGTAAAAAACCAACTTCAAAGAAGAAGTAGACCTTAAAATGTTCATGACGGCCTGTCCCTTATGGTCTAACTTCAGTCATATTCTAACTAGCACTACTAAAAGTAATTTTTCTCTAGTAAAACCACAACTGCACAAAGTTAAAGAGCTAAGATGCACCAAATATTTAAGATAATCAAACATATCAAAAGAATCCTAAACCGAGAAAAAAAGCAAAACTCACCAAGCCAAACAGTAATTACCCTCCTAAAACACATAGCGTCTATTCATCAAAAAATACACAAAAATGCCTCAGTTTCTCAAAAGTTATTAAACCACTTAAGAAAAACTCTAATCAAAGAAAGACTACATGGTATCAAGAAGCAATAAGCAGAGCAAATCTACAAAGCCATCACAAATAACTTAGTCAAGTTCTGAAAAAATCCAAAAACTTTATAAAAAGTGTACTGGACAATCTTAAACCTTCCTTGAACCTTAACATAATACAGAACGAAAAGGAGAACCTAACAGATGACCCCGATTCAATCAAGCGAATTATAAACAACCATTTCAAAAGCATACTTGCCAAAAGTAGTTTCACACTAACAGATATATTGTGTAAGGAAATTTACTCCCCTATCAAAGCAATACTAGCCGAAATTTACAAAACATCCCAAGAACCTATTAGTTACAACAAACTTGTAAAAATGCTCAATGTAACTCCAGATAACAAGACCCCAGCAACACAGGAATTATATACGAAATAATCAATTGTTCAGGTAACAACTCCAAGCAAATGCTCTTAAAGCTATTCAATTCTATTTTCAACAGTGAGCAGATCTCACAAAGCTGGAAGAAATTAATAACCATTCTCCTACCAAAAAAAATTATCTGGTTAAGAAAGATCGCAGATACAAGACCAATATCCTTAATTAAGTCAGTTAGAAAAGTTTTCACAAAAATTACTAACACAAGGCTATTGACAGTACTTGTTGAAAATAACATTCTATTCAAAACCAATTTTGCAGGCCTAGCAGAACAAAGTATTATGGAGCCATTAGCAATTACAACTACAAGTCTAAACACAGCCATTAACTTTAATAGAGAACTCTGGATTACTTCATTCAATATTGAAAAGGCATTTAATTCAGTTAACCTTGACAACTTCAAAGTAGCACTCCAAAGAATCAAGATCCCTAACAAACTGATATCTATATTTTATAACTTTCTATATGACCAGGAACTCTCCATAGCAACCAACTTTAGAAAAACAGACAATTTCAGAATGTTGAAAGGACTAGATCAAGGTGAAACTCTCTCCTTATTACTATGGACAATCTTCTATGACTCATTAGTAACTACCATACTAAGCTGTCATAACCACCCATAAATACGATATAATATTCTTGCATATATGGATGACATGCTTCTTATGGCAAATTCAATACCAAAACTTTAAGAGTTTACTGACACCTTCTGCTCATTCCTCTATCTTAACAATATCAGATACAATACAGACAAGACTATATTTATTACAATACTTGGCAACAATAATCCTAATGGAAATGTTACTCTCAAAGTCCTTAATGTCACAATTGTCCCTCTTCCACACAAGTCAACAATGTGTTATTTTGGCAATACTATGGGTAATCTATATAAACACATTCTAGTCAAAGAGTTAAACCAGACGATTACAGCTTGTAATAAGCAAAGCTGGAATGGACCAATAATCAAGCAAGTAATAGACTGGATTATATCAAGTAAACTCAACTACACCTTGCATTCAGTCTTACTGTCCAAGAACAAACTTAAGAAAATACAAACAAGAGTTAACAATACAATCAAGTCAATACTCAGAGTAGAAAAGATCATTTCAGACAGAATTATATATTCACAAGCTGGCCTCAAGTTTCTCAATCTGACGGATAGGTAGGAGCTCACTATGTCAAAGTTACTTATTACCAAACTGTGCAATCCAAAAACTAAAGCTGCTACCAAAATGGAAATAAAGTCAATACAAGCAAGTCATGCAATATGGACATGCCCAATCTGCTGTTTGAATAAATTCCAAGAAAGCTGGATTACCAGAGCCACCTCCATATGCAAAAAATACAAAATCGCAGTCTACCCACCTAAGTGCAAATTTAATCACCCAAAAGGGAATCAATTTATTGGGTTGGCATTTCCCTTCAAAAACAAAGCCTTGGCCTAATAGGCACTTGGCCTCTATTGCAAGAACATTAAATTTCTCAAAGATTTACTAGTTTTCCAGTTAAACCATAAATTCACTTGACACAAATTTGATATACACTTAGGTCTCATATCCAAAGGTCCTATCCCAACATAGTTCTTCTACATCAGCATTCCAAGTCATATCCAGGGATTCTCTATCTGCATACCAAACATTAAAGCAAGATTTTGGGCAACTATGCTTAATAACCAGATCATCTATATCAAAGTTAGATGCAACCAAAACAAGAATCATTCGAACATTGAAGGGCTATACTATCTTGTAGACATAAACAAAACCTTTATTAGATGTCAATGTTATAGCAGTACATAAAAAGTTCCAGCTCCAGTACAAGAAGCCATAATCTTATAGATCTATTACAAGAACAATCTGCACTGTTTGCTAATGCCCCAGAAGAAATCCTAATCCAACTTCACTCCAAAAATCCACCAAATCTTATATCCACCATAGTGATTAATAGTACAGACCCAACAAGTATCTTGTCTTACATTAATAATGAAATGCTTATTGACATCAAACAAATTTTCAAGACAGATTATTTTTTTGTCACTGTAGACCTAAGTTATAAAGACAAGTATATCATTGCAAAAGCAAATAACATAACAGTTACTTTCTACTCCGAGCATAACAAATGCATCAGTACCCTGTTAGTTATGATCGGAATTCTGGCAGCAGTAAAAAGTAGCATATACTGTACATATTATTCAATACAACAAACACTCCCAACTTATTTCTGCCAAACTATATCAACCGAAAAGTCAAAACTGCCTATAACTACCTAGTAGACTGTGTCAAAACTCTTCTGAGATTAAAAGACATCAAGCTGCAGCTTAATAAACTAGAAAAAGATCCTAATTTGCAGGAAAATGACTTAGTAATATATATAGACAATTTGATAGAAATCAATAAGTACATCACAGAACCACAAATCAAGAACATGTGGGAATATGACATAGTAACATAGATCAAAAGAGTACAGCAAATCTACAGGCTTACTGACATCATCAACAGCTCATTAGTTAAAAAAAGATAGAACACAGTATTATAAATAGAAATCATACTGTTAGCGGGGAAATTGCTTCTGTAAGGCCTGGTGATATGACATTCGTGTAACGCGCCTAATCGGAGTAACGGAAATGCTTTAGAAATAGACTCATGATGTAATAAAAAGTTTAGATAATTTATTTTATAGTCTGATAGTTTATGAGTCATAAAGTTATAGTCCTATAGCAGATAGTCATAGTGATATAAATAAGAGAGCGAGGATAAGAAAAACAAGAGAACACAATAACAACAAAAACTAAAACACAAAAAAGTAATAAATGTAATTAACATTCTTGTAGAAGCACAAAACAATTGTGCAAGTATTAATTACAGTTACTATAAGTGGTGGTGTGATAGATGCGCCTAAAAAGGAAGTTGGCAATTAACCCCCCTTCTAGAGTAACGTTATCACGAGAGGATCATTCTAGTAGTTACTAAAAGGGATAGTGACTCGAACAATCGACAAATAGTGACAAAGGAAGGAAGAAGGTTAATTATAGGTTCAAGATCGGCTAAGTCAAATCTACACCTCAAGTAGAGAAAAGGAGAACAACCTACCCAACGTTACACAAGTTTGACCTGCCCCAAGTGACAGACTCGCTGTTTTATCATCAACAATACAAAGCCTTGTCCTTATGAATAACTTGCTAAATAAGAAAGACAAGTACAACTTATCTTCATTATTAGCATTCAGAAGCAAAATCCTAAGCAATACTCTTTCAATAAAAAGCTCCTGTACGAAAGATACCCAGACATATACCAAGACAACCTTTGCCCAAGATGTCTAATTTTATCAGAAACTCAAGAACATATTTTCACATGCTATAAAAATAGTGAAGCATATGAAAAGATTGAATTTAAAATAAAATCTAAGATTAGTAAGTTGCTTAAAAAAACCAACAAGACAAAAACCAACTTTGACTTTAATAGAAAATCAAAACTAGAGAAAATGGTATGTGGCATCACAGATCTCAAGAACCAGTTATCAAAGAAGAAATTACTAAAGTAATAAACATCATTCTAAAACTTTTCTATACACTAATATGGATTCCCAGATCAGATATTACAAACATATCAATAGCCTCAGGAATTAGATGGTTCAAACCACAAAGTAATCTATAAAATAAAAAAGCCAAGGACATGTCAACTTCTACTCACAAACAAAATTTGCTCCATCTTATTGTCTTCTTAACTGACGCACAAAACACCAGTTCAAGCAATATACTTAAGTCACATGATCTAATCACAGCTCTGGAAGGGCATTAACCATCCAGCACTAGAGCCAATCCGAGTTATATCAAGTGTAACAAAGATAGCAATAGTTAGTATCATAAATAAGTTAATATTAACTTGCACATATTCCTGTATAAAGATATTTGATATAATTTGTGTATCAATTTATATACTTAATAAATTTTGCATCTAATATCCTTTTACAATAAAAAAATAAAATAAAAATAAAATCATTTTATTAACATAATTATTGTAACTTATAAATTAAATTTTTGATTGATTAAAATTAATTAATATTTTATTGGTTAATTTTATACATTTTTTAGATTCCTTTAAAGGCTTTTAAAATGAATTACAAATATCAATTTTGTTAATATATCTTTTTAAGACATTCTTCTTATATAAGGTATTTTAACAAATGTATTAACTGTGAACTTTAGTAACAAGTCCAATAAATATTTAAATGAGTCAAAATTTTCTATTATTTCAAATAATATTGAAGATATGTAAAGCATTTTGGAGATAGTTTTATAATATTTATTATTGTTATTTTATTTTATTAATTAATAGTCATTTACTTTTAGACTTTTGCAAAGGATTTAAATTCTTTTAAAAATAATTATTTCTTTAATAAAAATTCTTGTAATATTAATTTTTTTTTAAACACTAGCTGGGCCTTGCCCTTTATACTTTATTAATTTCAAGTTTTTACATATTGTAACAGGGAGAAATGGGACGTGACGTTAGTCACATGACCGATCGACGTGACAATGGTAAGTCGGCTGTGATAATTAGGTGATAAAGGAAGGACGGGAAGAATTGTGAAAAGAATTATGTAATTTAGCTTTAGCCATATTGCTGTATCATTACTTGTTATTACTCTAAGCCGCCATAGTCAAATGTAAAGTATAAATAACATGTAAAATATAGAGAAGTAGAGGGGAGACACGCAAGGGAAGTAGTGAACATAGAAGTGAGAAATTAATAAAGACTCGATCAAATACAAACATGCCTAAAATCACCCATTCATTTATTACCCCAGTAACGGTTACGCGAATCTCTGCTAGAGTTAGCGACTGACTCACCGTTACACCGTTACATTTTTGGTAGTGACTGTGAGATTCGTACAAGGACGACGTCCAGTTACCCCCCGAGTTTTTGAACTGTCCAAGGCACGGCGAGAGGAAACATTTTCCACGCATATAACACATTCCCAGTGGTGACTTGTAGCCCCTACGTCGATTATCCGTACTACAATAAAATGCTGGAGATCGAATATGATACAATTACACATACCTTTCTGTGACGAGATGGCCTGAAAAAGCCAATAGACGTGCCGAGACCGGAAAAAGGAACCAAGACCCAGCAAACCAGAAGATACAAGTTCGGAGAGAGACCAAAAGACGACCCTCGTTGTTGGATAAAACAATATATTGAAGCTGCTGGTCGTCGAAATTGGACGGACGCCAAGAAGCTTGAGGAAATAGGTAAGTATTTAGAAGATGTCGCGCTAAAATGGTATGAAAACTGCTGAGACCGACTTGCCTGCTGGAATGACGAGGACAACCAGGAATGGAGCTTCGTACCGATGTTCATACAGCATTTTGAAATGCTGGAGCAACGTCGCCATTGGCAAGAAGAACTGGAAACAATAAAACAAGGCGAAGACAAGAAGGTGACCAAATACGTCCGAAGGTTCATGGCGCTACTAAAGAAGCTCTATCCAGACGGAGATTATGCCAAAAGCACGGCGTATTGGTTACTGATACTTGGGTTACGGGAAGATATACTATCGCAACCAACTGTTAGAAATTCCGTCGCACCAATAGAAGCACTCAAAGCGGCGATAAGAGCCGAAAGGGAAAATATATCATCTACTCTCGCCGAAGCAGTTAGAGCCACCTCACGAAATAAAGATACCAGTGATAACACGACCGACGAAACCACGAAGCCCGAAGGATGCCGCGAAGAGACCCCAACGACAATTTCTGATGAGACCTAGAACAAGAAACCTTATGACACACCCCACCCGATAGAGAAAACCGAACGACCATGGGTAAATGCGATCGACGCAAGCACAAAGACCGGAGAATGCCACGATGAAACCCCGATGACCATCGATAAGGAGACGCCAGGGAGAGAGGACAAAATACCAAGGACAATAACGAATGAGCACCCAGAGAGGATGACGACGACCGGCAGGATTGTGAGAGAAAACACAAACGGTGATGAAGTCCAAATAGCCAAAAGAGATTGGGAAGATGACGACGTGAAAGAGACTGCGAAACCCACCTATGATGAAGCTCTGATGAACGAATATCCCGAAATGACGACTACAGGAAATGATGACACAAGGGAGGTGGTGAGTAAACCGGAAGAAGACGGTGGATTAGTACAGGACGCGGAAATGGAGCATCTGCAAGAGAAAGCGAGGGACTGACCGGAAAACGTGCTGACATCTAACAAGGCAGAAGGAAGTCTTGACGAGAAGATGTGCCCCGAGCCGCAAAGAGAAGTCAACCACGTGAAAAGGGTTGGTAAAGCTGTTCAAAGGATCAATGTAACGATTAGAAATCAAGAGCTAACCCATGACGAAGTATCGGTTGCTCGCGACTGCACGAAGCCATGGGTGAATGCTAAAACCACGATGCCCGGAGTCAACGAGATGAGCAGCCACAGGATCGAAGCGGAAGACGAACCGGAAAAAGATTAAAAGAAAGCAGTAATGAGCCACGAACAAGACCAGGAACGTTTCGAAGAAAGAGAGAGATGACGAGACAAGCCGCGACCACGTATCTCCGATGAGAGCGACGAATGCTGGGAAGAGAGACTCATAACCGTATATGATGACCCGCCCGATAGCACAAGAGAACGACTGACCATCACGGATAATAGAGACCAAGGAGGAGGGCTCGATGTGAATATTGGAAGCGAAAAAGGGATCCATGACGAAACGCCCGTAAAATTGGAGGGACCTATGAGGAAAGAAGATCAAGAAGTCACGATCAGTAAAAGTGAGCACGTGAGAGAACAATTGAAAAGGAATGACGAAACCACGATGACGTATCCGATAAAGAATGTGCCTACAAAGGTACGAATGCATGTGCCCGCGAAACAATTGTTTGGTACTACTACCCTACATTGAAAATTTGTTGAATAGAAAAAGAGGAAACGAGTTATAACACGCCAGCAAAAGTTAGAATCCAGAAGATGCCAACGATGCATCACGGACCACATCAGGCCATATCATCACCACAGACGAAAGCATCAACAAAGAGATTGGGTAATCAACAACACCAGGATGACACGTGTGATGGAAAGAGTCACGCCGCATCAACACCACATCACGAATCTGGAGACTGCCCGACCAATAAATTAGAAGATCCGGCACAAATGGAAAGAAAGAACAATCAACGACCGACGACCCAGCAATTCCTCAATTATTAGTAAGGCACTGCGATGGATACATATAATGAAAATCTTAATGTGTGGTACGCATACGATAAGCGTGGGAGAATGTAACAGGGAGAAATGGGATGCGACGTTAGTCACATGACCGATCGACGTGACAATGGTAAGTCGGCTGTGATAATTAGGTAATAAAGGAAGGACAGGAAGGATTGTGAAAAGAATTATGTAATTTAACTTTAGCCATATCGCTGTATCATTACTTGTTATTATGTCTAAGCCGCTATAGCCAAATGTAAAGTATAAATAACATGTAAAGTATAGAGAAGTAGAGGGGAGACACGCAAGGGAAGTAGTGAACATAGAAGTGAGAAATTAATAAAGACTCGGTCAAATACAAACACGCCTAAAATCACCTATTCATTTATTACCCCAGTAACGGTTACGCGAATCTCTGCTAGAATTAGCGACTGACTCGCCGTTACATCGTTACAATATGTTGTTAATACAATCATGTTATAACTATAATTCACTTGTATAAAGAACTATATTGGATTTTTTAGGTCAAATATCGGCTTTGAGCTATTTGATTTATTCTAAAATCTAGGTTTTAAAAAAGCGATCAAAGACTAATGTGCCAAGGCTCTATTAGTATTAGTAAATAGTATGTTTGAGAAATTGTTTTGTTTTTCGTTCCATTTGAATTCAATATACTATTTGATCATTTTTCATGTCCATATTTTTGCTATTGTCTCCTTCTTTTGATTACTTCGTAACCTGGTTTTCTCTTTGTTTTTTCTTTGCTGTGAGGTCATTTTTGCCTTCTTCTTTTCTGTCGTGATGTTGTGTTTCCTTTTCCACTCTTTTGCTTTTCCACACCTTTCCTTCCACCACTTTTTGATTGCTACTTCCATATGTTTTGTTATTGCTTCACATGTCTCTTTTACTTTTGTTCCTACTTAACTTTTGATGTGTTCTGTTGTTTCTTTTGTAAATACACCTTTTGTTATCAGATTTCTTGTATATTCTGAGTCTATAAGCTTGAAATTTGCTTGACTTTTTCTTGTGATGTTTTCTTTTTTGTTGCTTCTGACACTCATTTCTTGTCTAATTGCTTTGTTATATTCCTCGGTGATCTTTTCTTTCCAATGCTCATATATGAGATGTTGTAGTGTTTCTTCTTTGTCACAGTACAGGCATGTTGCTTTTGCGTAAAGGTCAGGCTTTTTTGTTTTTATTCTGTCGTATGTCAGCATTTCTTCATTTAGAATTCTATATCTAAAGCTTCTGCTGCTATAGTCTTGTCTGTCTGTTTTGCCGCTGGTTATTTTTGATGGTTGTTTGGTCTTGAATGTTATATCCCAATCTATTTCTGGTTCTCTTCCATTCACAATACAGGCCATGTGCCTATTTTGTGTTACCCATCTTGCTGATTATTTAGCACTCTGTTGTCTTTTGATTAGACTGTTAATGTTTGTGTCCAATGCAATGTTTTTCCATGTCAGGTGATAATGTGTATCTTTTGTTTCCGGTTGGACTATGATTTCTTTTTCTTGATTTGTATTGATGTCTTCCTTTGCGAGTTTGTCTGCCTCTTCATTTTCTTCTATTCCTGAGTGTACTTTCACTTTTGACAGCTTTGTTTTCCCTATTCTTTCCTTGATTGTGTTTTTGATTTGTTTGATTGTAATCCAGTTTGGTGTATGTGTTATGTGTCTGTTTCTTCCTTTGGTTTCCGTGATGTTTTGAATTGTTACTTTGCTGTTTGTACAGATTATTATGTTTGCTTCTTTTGGTATTGTAACGATGAGACTGAGAATTGCTATTAGTTCTGCTCTGGTTGATGATGGAAAATTTTTTGTATTTGCTTTGAACTTGACTTCCTCTCCTGTTTCCTCGTTTGTTGCTACCCAGCCGATCTCCATTTCATATCTGTGTGTTCCAATATTCTCTACTGACCCGTTTGTATATGCCTTGATTTCTCTCCATTCTTTGATTGCATCTTGTATATTATTTAGTTCTACTGTTGCTTGTTCACCTGCCTCTATGATTTTCTCTGGTTTGGGCTCCGCTTTATGTTCCTCTTGTGTTGTGTTCCGCATGCTATTGAGATCGTTATTTGGGTTGTTGGCTTGTTTTTCCCTTGCTTCTGTGATATTGTTGTGGATAGTGAATGATAATGCCTGGATTCTATCGAATACATCTGCGATTTTACTGTATAGTTTTGAACTGTGTTATGTGTGGGTTACTGGAACATTTACTGTATTTGTTATATCCAGAGTTTTTGTGCATGTTCCATTTTTTGACTCTCTGTAGTTGCAACCTGGGCATTTTTGCAGTGGAGAGTCTTCTGCTATCCTGATCATGTGTTGCACTTTTAGCCTGCCATTTTCAATTTTGTTGCGTTTGTTTCTTTTGCTTATGTATATCGTTTGGTCTATAAGCGTTGCTATATAGTTTGCGTTTTTGAGATTGTTATTGTTAGTTGCCTCCAGGTGCTGTATTGGATTCGGTTGTGTTAAATCTGGAATGGTACATTTGTATTTGTTGGTTGATAAGTCTGGTACTGAGTGTCTGCTTTTGATGTCTGTATACTATTTGGGTTGTCTACCCGTCAGCTTTTTATCTGCCATTGCTTTGACCTGTCTCCATTCTAACATGTGTGTTTGGTATCCATTCATCAATTGTTCTATGAACATAATGTTGTGTTTTTACAAGTTTCGTCTATTATTTCTGAATCCTTCTTGCCCATTAGATCTTTTATTGTGTGCAGGTTTTCTTTTGAGAATGTTTTTGGTTCTTTTTCCCAACTGTTTGCTTTCATGTTGAATCCTGTCTCCTTGATTATTTGTAGTGCTTGCTCCATAGGTTGTTAGGTCTTCTGATTGTTTTTATTTGATCTTCGAATATGTTGTGAGTGGACCATGTTTGGTTCTGCAAGTATTAAATTCTCCCTCTTGCCAACTCTCCACATATATTCTGTCTATTGAGAATTTGTAATGTATTCTTAATATGTAGCTGTGCTTGTTTGTTTTCGATGCTGAAGAGTTTGTAACTGAAGTGGCTGTATATTTCACTGTTGATTGCTGTCGATATCAAGTTGTTTTGTGTTTGAATGTTCTTCGAATTGTGCTGTCCCATTTCTCACATGTTTGTTTCATTGCGATTGTGTCTTGTAGGAGATATGTAACTGCAGGAACTAGAACTTGGTTAATTATATACCTCTGCTGCTTATCCATGATGGAACTTCTTGCTAGACTCTGGATTGTTGACTGTACTTTGTGGCTGATCAGGTCTAGCTGGTGTCTTTTGCTTTCTGTTTCTGTAATCCAGATTCCTAGTATCCTGATTGCTTCTGTTTTTGGTTTTGGTGTGATGTTCTGGCCTTGAAGCTTAATGTCTTTTCACTTTTTTGGGTGAATTGTTATCAGTGCTGCTTTGGTTGGGTTGATTTTCAGGTTTATAATCTTTGCAAAACTTTCAACTGTTCCAATGATCTTTTTCATGTTTTGTCTGTTTTTGGTAAGCCATACTGTATCGTCCATATATGACAGTGATGTGATTCTTGTGCTTTTTTTTCTCAATTTGCCAGGTTTGTCTAGAGGTACTTCAGTTGTGAAGTTGTATCCACATTTTGTCTTTTCTATTCTGCATATTAGTGGATCATAGTATATTCTCCAGAGTAGTGGTGAGATTGTATCTTCTTGATCTATTCCTGTCTCTGGTTGGAAGGAGGTGGTTAGCCCATATTATGTGATTACTTGATTGTTGCGGTTTTCGATCAGGTTGATGATTATATCAATAATGCTTTAGGGAATCTTGATTCTTTTCATTGCTTTTTCTAGCATGTCGTGTTTGATTAAATTGTATATTTTGCTAATGTCTTGGCTAAGGAGTCAGCATTCTTTCTTTTTTTCTCTTGCTTCTTCTAGTATATTGTTTAGGATGTTGATTGGTTCTTGTGTTCCACCTCCCAGGAGTCCTGCCCAGTTCCTATCGGAGAGTATGTTGTGTTTGGTCATGACTTCTGCTAGTCTGTTGTTGATTAGCTTGGTGAAGACTTTTTTAATTGTCTCTAAGAGTATGATGAGTCTTATGAGATTGAGGTCATGCTGCCAATCTGTTTTCTTTGGGATTGTGTATATAATGTTGTGTTGCTATTTTCTCAGAATTTTGCCTGTCGCGAGGATTTTGTTAAAGACCTTGGTTAGTCTGTATAATGCTTTCTTTTCCAAGTGCTTAAGCATTGGATAGCTGATATTTGATTTGCCTGGTGCTGAGTCGTTGGATATTCTTTTGAGGATTTCTTGTATTTCTATTGTTTTTGTTTTCTTTGTTGTCTCCTGATACCAGCCACTTTGGATCTTCTCCTTGGATTTGTACTCTTGTTCCCATTTGATCCACTCTTGTTGTGTGGGGTTGCCTTAATCTGCTGTGTAGTATTGGAAGTGGATGTGTACCATTTCTTTGATTTTCTGGAGGTATGTGGTTACTGAAAGTTCTAGTTCTTTCTTGATTATTCTGTCCATGTTGACGATTTGCCTAAGGTGCTGTAGGATCGAGTTGATCATCCTTTTCTTGTTTGTTGAATAGTTTATCTCTCTGTTTTTGATTGATTTTGTGATGCTTGCTCTGTTCTTTTGTCTGATATCTTTCTCCAATGCTTTCTTGATTATGTTGTATATTTGCTTGATGCTTTGGATCCATTTGCTTATTTATTCTCCTTGGGTCGATGTTGTTTGCCATGGTGGGTATTGGATGTACTGCTCTTCTATGTTAACTTTATCGATTAGTGCGGTAATCTTCTTCTTTGTGTCATCTTTTTTTTGATTGAGTGTAAAGTACTTTCTTGCACATGTGTTGAGTTGTCTGATTGCAGTAATTTGTCTATATTTGTTGGAAAATTTGTGAGCTGGGTTTTTTCTTTTTTTCATTTGCTTTTTCTTGGGTAGGTGTTGGTGTGCCGCTTTGCATATTGTCTCCCAGGTAGTATTCCATAGTTTGTTGGCTATGTATTCCTCTGTGTTGTTTGTGATATCTTGTTTACTAATTTCCTCCTCTATCTGGTTTTTGTATCCTTCCCATTGCCTTGGGGATGCTCTTTTGATGTCGAAATCATTTTTCCTATTGAATGATCGTGGGTTTTTCTGTTTGGTTGTTAGTTCTGTAACTTCAATTCTACATGTGGCAATGTCATGGTCACTGTTGGTTATCATGTTGGATGACTCAATTTTCACCTCTATTAGATTCCAATCATTGTTTGATGACATCCATATGTTGTCAATTTGTAATCAGGTTATATGCATGTTTGTCCATGTGAATTTTTTCCAGACTGGCTAGAGTTCTCTGAATATGTCAATGTGGTTCAACTGGAGAAGTGTCTTCATCACTGGGGATTATGAGAGTTGATTTCTGCCTGGTGGGTATTTGTCAATTCTTGGATTGCAATGTGAGTTAAAGTCCCTTATTGTGATTATGTAATTGCCTCTGTGGTGCCTTGTCCAGATTTTTTCCCTTGCCCAATTTATGGTTGGCTTGTAATCTTGGTTGCTTTGGGCAGGGATGTATAATCCTATTATGCTGATGAGTTTATAGGCTTTAAAGTTTAGGTCCACACATATGCCTCTGCTAGGCCTGTTCTCGATTTTGCCTATATGGTTTGCAATTTCCTCCTTGATCATAATCATTATGCCAGCACCCTTATTGTTGATGCTCCATGTTGTGTGGTACCCTGGCATTTTCCAATATTTGTGGCTGTCTGTTGTGATTTGGGTTTCTGTGAGTACTGCTATGTCTATATTTTCTTCTTCGCAGAATTTGGTCCATATTTCCCTTTAGGCTTTGCTATTAAAGTCCCTGATATTATGTGTTGCCAGCTTTCATGTTCTGTATTCTGAGGATATCCCATGTTCAAGATTAGTGACGTTGCCTGGTTTTTCCTTGTCCTTTTTGAATGGTAGTGGTACTTTTCTTTTAGTGTTGCTATCTGTCTTTGACTTGTGATTATGTGCGTCTATGGTGTTGGTGGTTTGATAGTTTTTGTTTAGTCATGGAGGGTTTTCGATTTGAGGTTTTTGTATAGTGTTTGTTGTGTGTGTATTTAAAGGGGTGAATTGTCTTTCATTTTCTTCTGTAATTATACTTATGTCTTTTTCTGGATAATTATTAATTGAATTGTATAGTGTTGCTAAATTGTTCATGATGCTTTCTGCATCTGTTGTTGTGCTGTGGCTGTTACCCATATTATTGTTGATTGGGGAGGTTCTTGTCTCCTGAGATATATATGTGGATAATGTTAGACAGGTTGTTCATAGTTTGATTGCTTTTGTTGATAGTTGCATAGATTTGTTGCTGTTGGGCTTGTAAGTTTGCGATCTTTTGCCTTTGGAGATGTTGTTTTTAAAAGTTTCAGCCTGGGTTGCCGATTCTTCAGATGTGTGTTCTTCACAGGTAACATATGCCTCCATTACTCCAATCCCATCTTTTTCATAGTACTTCAGATTTGTAATTCTTTCATCTAGTTTTATCATCTGTTATTTGATTTCTTGGATATCTTGCTGCATTTGTCGAAGTAGCCTTGTGATTTCTGTGGTGCCAGCATTTTCTGTTGTGTCGTTTGTGATTTTAGGTTGTTGTCTCACTGCTGTTGCATAAGAGCCTGGCCTGTGTTGGCGAGTGTTGGGTTTGCTGAGTTCGAATGTTTTTCTGATGTTTGTTGTTCTGGTGGGTTTGTACTTTTGGTAGAGTCTGCTGAATTTGTTTGCTTGCTCTTGGTTATATGATTTCCATTGTGCCTGGCATGTTTTTATTGGACAGAGTGCTGCCAGATGTTCCTGAGAATTGCAGATAATGTAGGTTTTGTTTTCCATATTTGCCCATATGATAAGTGTTTCTCCAAGGATGTAGTCTTGCTGCATGGCGTGCTAAAGATCATGTTCCATCTCAAAACTGAGTACTGCCACTTTTTTTCTCTTGTATATTCCTGTTTTTGGGATGTAGCATGTCTTTGCTTTGGTTTGCTGGCATATGTGTCTCAAATCGAAGGCTGTTGTGTTAAGTGGGAGGTTCACTAGTTTTGTCGCCCATCTGCCTCTTCCTTTTATCTCTTTCAAATTTCATTTTGCGTCAAATACCCTGACTAAGTCTACTTTCAGTGGTACGCTCTACATGTCAGCCACTCTCTTTTTGCTTTCATAGTCTTGATAGGTAATTGTGACTGATTGTCACATTTGTTGTGTGCTCATATTAATTTTTCATATTTTACTATATTTGGCAAAGGTTTGTTCCACCTCCATTGATTTTGTCTCTAGTGGAATGTTCTATACTCTGATACTATTTTTCCAATTTGAGAGTGTGTCTGTGGATTGAATGAGTTGCATGTGTTTGTCTTCCATATTTGATAGGTTGATTGAGCAGGCCTGTTTTGCTGCCTGTTGATCACTGAAGATAGCAAAGATCTGTTCGTCTTTTTCCCTTCCTTCACTGCCAATTTTGAGAAGTTCCTTAGGGCTGTCTAGAGCCTTCATAATAAATTGAATTTTCTCCCAGGTATATTTCCCTGGTATTTCTGATGCCTTGATTCCAATTTTGCACTATTGTCTGCCATACCTTGTTATCCTCTCGAAAGAGAATCTTGGTCTGGGCTTTGTAACTCTTTTCTATGTAGCTTTTCCTTTCCTTGCCATGTTCCACTCTTCCTCTGTGTTGCCTTCTTGTCTAGATGTTTCCATTTTTGCATCACTGTCGTTGATGTGCATATGTGTGTTGGCTGTTGTTGACCTGATATCTGTGCTTGTTGAAGGTCTCTCTGGTGTTTTACTCCTGTACTTTGCTGTCAGTTCTTTTGGTTCTTTTGCCATCGACTCTTCTACTATTTGACTCCATGATTCCGAGGTGGGTTGTTGGATTACTTTTTTCTCTTGCGCTGCTGCTTCTTGGTTCTGTTTTCCTTTATTGGTATTTGTCTGTGTAGTATTTCCTGTTGTTTTGGTTGCCTCTGTTTCTGACTTTTTGGGTGGCCTCTGGCTTGGGTAGGGGGTTGTTTCTCTCGATTTCTGTGTATTTCTACCTTTCGACATGTCTGCCACATTGTAGTTTGGTCTATTGACTGAGTTGAAACTTCTAAGGTTCCTTTGCAAACTCATATTGTCACTTTGCAAAATTTCCTAATTTAGTAACTGTGTGCAAGTGGGAAAGAGTTTTGATGATAATCAATGATTCTCGTAATATTAATTTATTAGAAAATTTTTTACCTAGTTATAATTCTTTGAATTTTTTTGAAGATTCTTTTAATAAATTTTCCAATAATGCATATGCAGATTTAATGACACTTGTTTTAAAAAATAAACTGAGCAATATATATTTTCTTAAATACTCTTTTTCATTAAGCAGTAGTACAGTAAAAAATTACCAAAAAAGACAAGCAGTGAAAAATGGACAGAAGACAAACGATAGCAACAACCTCAAGTAGAGGAAGAGACAGAGAATGAAAAGTTATAAGCTCTATAAGAGAAGCAAGAGTCCTGGCAACAAGTGTCAGTAAAAAAGTCACTACAAGGCAACAAGGTGAAAAAATCAAGAGAGAAAGAGACAAGAAGAGTTTAGCAATACAGGAAGAGGATATGCAGCAAATCAACAAATAGATAGACCAGTTACCACACAACGAAATTACTATAGAGAAATGCAGAAGAATGAACGAAATAGAGAAATAGATAGAAGAGATAAAACAGGCACAAAGAGAAATTAGAATGGTGTGTGAGATATAAGCAAAGCAAGCAAAAAATAAATGAATTATGAAAGCAATAGAGAGAAGAGTGGAGAAATGGAAACAAGGAGGCAAAAGAAAGAACATTATAAGTGATATCCTAGCAAAAGATTCATACAAATAACAAGTAGACAGTAACAGATGAAATGATGATAGAACCAGAGGAAGTCAAGAAGGGAGTGGCACAATTTTTTGAAACAACAGTAGGAAAAGGTGATGGTTACTGGAGGAATACAGAGGAAAATATTGGAAGGAATATAAAGAAACCCAGGAGAAAGCAAAAATCAACAAAGATAAAGAGCAACTAATGGAAGAAATAACAGAAGAAGAATTGTCAGAAGTAATCCAAACATGTAGCAGTGGAAAAGCACGCGGAGTATCAGAAATAAGTTATGAGATGTTTAAACACTGTAGCAAATAGAAACGAAAGAATGTAAGGGAAATATTGAATCAAATAAAAAAAGAAGACCAAGTACCATCAGCATGGAAACATGTGAGGGTGTACCCAATCCCAAAAATACAGAGCTGGCAGGGACAGATAGACAAGCTTAGACCGATAGCCTTAATTGAGACAGGTAGATAAATATTTATGAAGATCCTAATTAGAAGAATGGAAGGGTGCTTAACAAAGAGACAAGTGCTTCAAGACAACAACTGGGCCAGAACATCAGAAGAAACCACAACAAAGTCCAGATTGGTGCCAAATAATTTGTTAGAGGATGCAAAGAAACAGAATAAGGAAGTATGGATATTGTTGCAAAATATAAAGAAAGCTTTCGATTCGGTAGAAACAGATAGCATTAAAGTAGCCCTGAAAAGAATAGACATATCAAGGCCAATCATCAAACTGTTGATGGAAATGAGAAAACATAGAACAGCAGATATCATTACAGCATGGAGATTAACAAGAAAATACGAGGTAAAGGATGGACTGGATTAGGAAGACCCCATATCGCTTCTGTTCTGGAAAATCTTCTACTACCTATTAATAAGTAAGATTAATAAGATAGAAGAAAGATACAGTATGTCTGAAGAAAGAACAACAAATTTTGGAACAGGAGAGTGACAGATAAAGCAGCTGAAAATAAACAACCTGGTATATATGAATGACACAACCTGGATAGCAGAAAATAGCAGGAATATGAACAGAATACTTAGTATAGCAGAAGAGTTCTATTGGATCAATGATATTCAGGTGAACAAAGACAAGACAAAATTGGTAATAGCAAGTAAAAAGACACAAACAAAAAGAAGAGAAATCACACTAATGGAAATAAAAATAAAAGCAGAGGAAGAAACTAAGACAAAGTGGTTTCTGGAATCGTGGATCCAAGGGAAAAAAGGAAAGGCAACACAAATGAAAAAGACAGAAAGAATATTAATACATAACCTAAGGACACTGAGTCATAAAAGAATAACTCTGCAAATAATACAATACCTAATCAATACAGTTATAACTTTGGCAATAGACTATATAATCACAGATATGAATATAAAAGAAGAAAAAATAAAGAAATAGCAAAGAAAAATAGATGACTGTTTTAAGAGCCAATATAAGTTTACAAGAATCATACCAAGAAGCACACTGAGAATAAAGCAATTGATGAACATAGTAGATTTTGAAGAAAAAGTTATACAAAACAGGATAATAAGTATAGAAACTATTATAGAGGATAATAACATATTGGGAGTGACAACAGAAATAAGAATTATGCAGTTACAAAAAGACTTGTAGTCAGTAAAAAAAGTAACGGAGAATAAGAAATACCTGAAGACAAAAAGTAAACAAAGTGTGCTATCCAGTATGCTACTTGCATGCAAAAAGGCAGGGTTTAGGATTGAAAAGAAAGCATGAAATCAAAAAATGGAAACATGTGGAGGTGAGATAGCAATAGAAAAAATATGAAAAAAGAAAAATACCTTAAAGAAAAAAGTAAGATGAGGAAATAGAAGATACTATTCATAGATCAGATGATAGCAGAAGATAGCAAGACAATTCTGGATTGGAAATATATAAACCCTAGTCAAGAGAAAAAAAGAAGAGTGCCCAAATATATTACATAACAACAAAAGAGCTTTGGACAAGGAAAAAAGATGAAATAACCAGAGAGGAAAAAGAGAAAATGGTACAAATAACAATGCCAAGACTAAACAAGTACAGAGATATGAAAAAAATAAAATGAATAGTATTCCAGAAGAGTAAAGAAACAATTATAGGCAAAAAGAGAAAAAAGATAGATGAAGAGAAATTAATAATAGAGCATTATATAAAAGGAGGGAAAAACAAAGAGATTAAAAAGTGTAAAGAATATGACAAAGATGAGGGAGAGAAGAAAACACATGTACATATCAAAAAAATATGCAAGAAACTTAGAGTCCGGTAGTCAAGAAAACAAAAATAAGAGATAACGATCAGAAAAAGAAAATAGGCTACATAAGAATACAACCAGAAATAGCAGCAGAGATACCAACCACAGGAAGAAAAAAGAATAGAATAAGAAAGGCAGGAGAAAAGAGTAAAGAAATAGCAATACTAACAACTGATGCAGTATAGAACAAACAATCAAAAATAGAATGTGGGCATGAATGATAAAAATGAGAGAAAAAGAAATAACAGATGTCCAAAAAAAACCAGCAAAAAGTTCAATACAAATAGAAATAGAAACAATTATAAGGGACTTAGAAAATATAGGAATGGCAGAGAAAATAAGAATATATACAAATGCAAAGACAGCAGTCAAATACATTAACGGGGACCACAGAACAAAATGAAGAATGCAGAGATTAGATAAAGAAGGCACAACACTAACAAGAATGGGAAGGTGGATGGCCGAGAAAATCGGAAAAACAATAATAGCAATAAAAATCAAAGAAAATGAGACAAATAAAGAATTTGAAGAGATGAATAGAATATCCAAGGAAGAACTCAAAAACAAAGAGAGAAAATCAAAGACTACAGAAACGTTACAGGATGGAGAACTGGTATGGCAGGATGGACAGCAGAGCTGGGGATGGCAAAAGATATGGAAAATCAGTACAAGAGCTGAACAATTACAGAATTGGTTATCGCTAAGGAGAAACGAATAACTACACCAAATAGAAACAAGGGAAAAGATAGACTAGAAAGAGACATGGGGACAAATAAAAAGGTGGCTGTAACAAATCTATAGAATGTCTGACCGAAATCTCGATTTTCTCCCAAAGTCAGAAGACAACCTCTCAAACGCTTTTAAGAAACTATAGGTATTTTGAGTAGAGAAACATCTTTTATTAAGGGCCGAAAAGACATTGTCAACACCGATTTCTCAATAATCAAGGATTTACACTTTCGGCCGAAGAATACTAATAGATGGAATTAAACACACATCGGAAGTCACATGACCACTGCAGATCCCGAAGCTCCGGAGTGACGCGAAACCCGAAACTTATAG
>CAJVPV010000056.1:0-32092 GCA_910591835.1 Acaulospora morrowiae
CAGTAACTTTTTGTTTATCTTTTTTTTTTCTAATAATTTCTTTTTGGCAAGAGATTTTAATAGTTTCATTTTTTAGAAAAGACTAGTTTTATTATTATTGAAAATATTTTTCAATGGTCAATCTTTTAAAATATTTTATAAATTTTCTTTATATTCTGGAAGCTTTTCAAGAGAGACACTGTTTTCTTCTTTACAATGTGTATATTTTTTCAAATTATTCTTTTTTTAAAATTAGTCAAATAACCTTTAAATGTCTTAAAATCTGTAATATTAAATAATTTAGTATAGATAGACTTGTTAAGTGATTTCTTTAACAACATAATACTATTAATTAATTCTTAATCTTTTACAGATTCAGATAATCATTTTCAAAAACAGAAAATTATTAGATATAATTTTTCAATTTCTACTTTTAAACAATATATATATAATGTAAATGTTAGGATCACAATTATAGTAACTGAAAAATCTCTGTCTACCTTTGAAAATAATTATCAATTAGTGTAACTTATTTATAGAGCTATGTTTAAAAATGGGTTTTCAAATTAAAGACAAGGACATAATTAAAATATCCCTCATTATTAAAAAAGTTTTTTTTAAATATAATATTAAAAAAAAATTACTTACAAATGTTTTTTGCAATTTAGGCCACTTGATCCAAATATTTTTTAAATTATTTCTCTATTAAAATAATAAATAAATAATTATATTCCTTTGAAAGGACATAATTGATTTGTAATATTTTATATACTAAATAATTTAAGAACCCATCTTTAGCTATGCCATTTATTAAAGATACTACATTCAAACTTGCTCAATGAATTATCAACCTTTGGAACAATAAAGAGGTGTTAAAAGACATTTGTGAATATTTAAAAACCAACTTATCAGATATTACCAAGCATACTCCAAAAGATGATATTAGTCAACAACAATACTATAAATTTAAAGATTATATTTATTTATTAATTAATCATAGCAAAATACAAAAATGAAATATAAAAGAGATAATGTGATAGTAAAAAATTATGATATCATTTCATAGAAAGCAGTTGCAAAAGAAGTAAATATTGTCAAATTGCTTAGTATATGAGGTTTTATAAAAATATTAAAAATATTTTTATATTTTAATTCTCAATTTATTATATTATTTTTTTGATTATTGATCATCACTAAGCTAATTACATATATTATAGAATCAGATTTTATTTTGAAAATGCGAATAAAGAAGAATACCTCTTTCTAGTTACCAAATAGATGAAAAATAGGAATTTTCACAATTATTTAGATAATAATAAAATAATTCCATAAATAATCAAGCTTCAGATTATAAAACAAATTGCAAAAGGTCTCACTTATTGCAATTATAAAAAATATTTTATTGAGATATTAGAAGATATTTATTTATATACTGTTGGCATAAAATTTGTATATTTTTATATAATATTTATAAACACTTTTCTTATTTGTATAGCAAATTAAGCTTTGTTATTATGCGTTATTACTGATGTATCAGCTTATGTATCAGTCTGCTGTGGAACATATTGTAGATTGAGATAGACATGTTGGTACTATTATAAATAATAATAGATCGCTGGCAATGAGAAATAATAATATTAATAATAATAATAATATAAATATATATAGATAAACATAAAAAAAGACAATCTGCAATAGAGAAGAAACAGTAAAGTAGAGAAAACTGTAATTTGTTGCATAGATATCCAATAAAAGATATTAATAAATTTACCTTAAAGTAAAGACCAATTGTCATGATTGGAAATCCAAATGTAATCTAGTCTTGAGATTGATCCTCTGGAGTTTTGCCAGGTGAAACCTGGAGTGATAGGGTTGAGTATTCTGTAACAATCTATATAGTTTAGATTTTGTAATACCCGCAGAGTTATTGAAGTTGAATGTTGCAAGTTGTGTTTTTTGTTTATTGCTGATTTGTGGTCTATCTGGGGTTTATTACTGAGTTAAAGTCTCCTAGGATAATCGTATTCCAATTTTTTCTGTCTGTTAAGAATTTCCTCCTCTATTCACTTGTTAACTTCTCTTTTTTCCCATCTGTCTGCTGCTGGTATGTAGACACTTAGTATACCAATATGCTTTTTTCCCCTGAACTGAAGATCAATACTTATTCCTCTGCCTGGGTATTCTTTTATTTTTCCAACATGCTTGTCAATATCTTTTTTGATCATAAGTGTGACACTGGCTCCTTTGTTATTATTGCTTCAGATTATATTGTAATTGGGGTGTTTCCAAAATTATGGTTGTCACTCTGCACTTGTGTTTCAGTAAGTGTCGCTATATTGATATCTCTTTGGATGCAATAAGTAAAGAAGATTTGCCGTTTGGTGGGGTCGTTGATGCTTCTTACATTGTGTATGAGTATTTTTCATGTAGTTGTAATTTGTTATAAAGGTGTGGTATTATAGCTGATATCTGTTATTTTCATTGTATTTGCTAGAAATAATATATTGAAGGAGTTTCCTATTTCACTACTCTCATTGTTCTTCATGTGTGGTGAATTGTTGAGATATATTTGTGGTAATGTCAATGATTTAATTGAGGGTATCTACTACACTTTGAAAAGTGTTATCTATATTTACCATATGTGTGTTGAGGTTGATTTGTTGTTTTCTAATGTTGAGTGTGTCTACTGCAGGACTTGTCGCTTGTCTCTTTCACTGGTAATTGAATTCTCTTGACTCTGATGTACTTGTGTGGGGTGGGTTCTGGTCCAAGTATTCCTTGCCAGATTCAATGGCTGCTTCCATTTGTTCTTTATCATCTACTGTGTAGAAATATGCAAATTCCTCCAAGTTGTTAACTCTATTGTTGAGATCATTAATGGTTTCCTTGATCTCTTTAAGTTCTGCTTCAATGGTTTGTACAGCCTTGAAGACTTCAGTTAGGGATGATTGAAGGTTAATCATTGCTGCTGGATTGTTGACTGCTAGGTTAAATCCATTGCTAGAAGATGGTCTGGCGATTTGGACAAAAGTTTCTTTGCTTGCAAATTTGTTCGAGACTTTATTGAATTGTTCCCAGGCTCTAATGTGATCCTGGTTGGCTGGTTTATATGATTGTTTGGATGTGATTCTTCTAATATTTGCAGTTCCTGCTGGTTTAAATTTTTGATAGAGTGAATTGTATCTTTTTACTTTTTTTTGAGGCTTTATTGTTTCTTTTAATGTTTTTCTTTGATTATATATTTTGCTGCCAGGTGGTCTGCTGCACTGCAGATTGCGCAGAGTTTTTCTTCTATCTCATGTCAATTAAGGGGTGTTTCTCACAAGTGTACTTTTTGATTCTTGGCTTGTTCCTTTGCCTCTGCCGAGGTGAAGTTAAGGAAGGCAAATCGTTTCTTTGTATATTTTTTGATTTTGGGGGATATAACATGATGCTGCCTTGGTGGTGCTAATAATGTCATGTAGATTATATCCTGTAGTTTCAAGAGGAAGATTGGTAAGCCTCAGGATGTATTTATCCCATACTTGTTTGATCTCAAATGTTTTTAAAAGAGGATAAATTCTCAGAAGTTCTCTTTTGAATGGGATACTCCATCTTGTATAAATTTTGTCATAGTTTTCTTGTTCTGCAAATTCGACTAGTGCGTATTGTCACATGCCTGTAGTGCTTATTTTGAAGCTTTTTATCTGCCCGAATTGGATAAGTTTTTATTTGATTTCTTGTTTGTTGATGTTCAAGGATATGTCCCTGTGAGGAACTGTTGAAGTCCTCTCTAATAATTAGCTTTGTTAAGGCTGAGGTGTAATAATTTGGTCCGAGTATCCTTATCTTTCTCTAAAAAATAAACTCAATTTCATCCGTTAGCATGTACATTCGTCTACTCAAACTATACCTAAGTTCATGTTGTAACAATGGGTATTTACACTTTCAACTACTTTGAAACTCTTCCAAATTCCTTTATGGTCACAGTTTCACCTTCAAATATCACACATTTGCATAGTAGTTTATTTGAACAATTAGATATTTAGCAATTAGATTTTTAAACAAATAGATGTTAAGTTTATTCAAACATTTTTTCTCGCTTTATATACATGCTAGTTACAAAAAATTATATCAGATATATCAACTATCTAAACTATCGCTGCTATATCTAATTTCTCAACTATCTGAAATAAAATAAAGAAATTAAAAAAAAGAAATATATTACAGATATCTTATTTTTCTCAGATTTGTCATTTTTGGGACATACACTCATGTGACTATACAATTTCCCTTTCACATCCCAGACACGGATTGATCTCTTTTTGGCTTCTGTTAGGTTAAGATTGGCCAGTATGGCCATATGGTGGTCATTATCTTTTTGGATTGGCAATTTACATGCTTTTTTTGCATCTTTTTGATTGGCAAAAGATATAACGATCAATTTTGCCCCTGTTGCTATGCTATACTGGCACCTATGTAGGAGTTAAGTTAAGAGACTGTTTTTTTAACTGCGTTGAGTTTTTCCTTCATGGTGCCAGACAGGTCTTCCACCTGAATAGCCATTTTGAAGCGGGAACAGCCGTATTGGGTGTGCCAGTCTGTGGGCGACCTATAGGGGTATCTGGCCAGTTTGGGTGATTGGTTCCAGGCATCTTTGCCTCTCTCTCTGGGTCTATCAGTGTTGGGTCCTCATCAGAATCGCCAAAGATAGGTGGAGTAAGTATCTGCTGGGATTCCTCTGTGTCCATCTGGGTGTCTACTGTCCAGTCGAAGAAGGCGTCTACCTTCTCCTCTATGGTAGCTATCCAGCCAGGTGGCTGGCTGCTACCTGCTTCGGTGCTGTTAGCTGCTGTTTTTGCTTTTGTTTTTGCTAGCTTTTGACTGCTGGAGGCTGTTGCTGGGTGGAGGAGAGCGGTCCCTTGCTCTTGGGAGTGCAGCTGCTATGTATTTTCATGGCAGGTGGGGCCTTTGGGCATACTCCTGGCTGATTACTGTAGATTTTATATGAATCTGAATAATCAGGAAAGAGTTTTTTTTTTGTTATAATTGAATAAATAATTAATAAGATGATTATTAGATATAATATTAGGGGTAATTAAAATATGTTCAAATGAATTAGAACTTGTATCTTCAAATAAATTATTATCAATTAATTGGGTAGTAAAAAAAATATTAAGGGAAGGAGAAGGTTAAATAATATCAATGTTTGCAGAATCAAAAACAAAATTATAATAAATATTAAATATTGCAAAAGTTTTTTTAACAATTCTGTTAAGGTGTATTGATTTAGAGTATCTAATAAATAAATTAATTGTTCTATTGTATTAATATGGAAAAAGAAGATACTAATGTATTGAATAAAATAATAGTAGGCTTTAAATAAATATTGAAAAACAGAAAAGATAAAATAAAACCAATTTTAAAAATAGATAAAATAAAGATTGTAATTTTTGATAGGAGGAAAACAAACAATATAGGATTTGTCTAACTGTCTTTATTGAAAAGCCTTTTTAGTTAATTCAGAATTATTTAAGTATAGCTAATTATACAAATAATTAATTTGTTTAAATATTTAATAATTTATCATAAATCTTTTATTACTAGTATTCTTTTTATTAGACTTTGAATTTCCAAATTATAGACTGTTTATTGTTATAAATACTTTCAATACTAAACAAAGTTTTTATAGTTTTCTTTAAGATTTGTCTTTTTACAATTTCTTCAGACTTAATGAACTATATTTTACAGTTATTACAATTTGTCATATATCATTCTATTTTAAAAAAAAGATATATATAAAGAACTAATAATAGAGAGATACTTTATATAGTATCATAGTTATTGGCAAGTCTGTTACTAATGAAAGCTAAAATTTGTATAATAATAATAAGTATTTTATATTATATGTGAGATGGATTTGATTATGGTCAAAAAGTTTATTAATTCCCCTCTCTTTATTGATGACATTATTCTTTTATACAATAAATCCAATAATTACATAAGAATCTGACAATAAAAAAATAAAATAAACAAGTAAAAAAAAAAGAAAATGATGAATTGTATGAAGCTATTATATAATATATCATTATTTTTATTATCATATTACATAATTCCTTAATTTTACCAAATAAAGATGGATCATATATAGGGTTCCTAACAGTACTATTTTAATATTTGTTTGATACTTAAATTTACTAAAAATTTATATAAGTAGATTACAACCCATATATTAAATTTACTATAAATCAGTATTATTTTGATATCACTTCAATATCAGTTCAGTACTTTTCAAAGCCTTGATTATGTGACTTCATCTGGTCTTTCTCTGATTATGTTATACTTTTCTATTAAAGTCTTTTATACTTTTTTATATATACTATTTATTGTTCAATATGGCTTGTCCCAATTATAGCATATGATATTTCTTGGCAATCAGTATAAGTGTAATTTATATTGCTATTTTCCATGTTATAATAGATGGATTAATATTGTAACATGGAAAGTGACAATGTGAATGTTACTAATATTAGTCATCAAGACATGTTATATGCCATAATTAAAATAAGCTATAATGAGACAATAGCTGGCACATATGAAAAATGGGAGGTTTGGTAAAAAATATTACATAAGCAGAAAAAGACTGGACAAAGTCATATGGTACACCTCTGCTTGGTAAAATTAATTAATTATATATGATGAAGTCAAAACAATGATGTGTTATATAATAGCTTCATTGCGATTTTGTTATTTTATTTTATTTTTACTTTTTTTTTTGTCTATATTATTTTCTCATTGTAAATACTTATATAATTACTAAATTTGATGTATAAAAGAACTATAATTGTATCGAAAAAAGAGAAAAATCATTGGAAAGAAAAATTAATAAAAATCATTTTCAGCTATAATCAAATCCACCTCACTTAAAATAAAAACACATACTTTTATTATGTGAATCTTAGTTTTTTATTAGCAACAGACTCGCTGATACTAGTGAAAATATGATATACTAAAGTTTATAAGCATAAATTAAAATTAGTACAGTTTTAAGATGTATGAGATTAAGTAAAAGAGGCAAAGATAATTTGTTATATAAAGATCAAGTTATTTTATTAATAAAGAAAAAGTTTAACCTTGCAATTCCAAAAAAAATTGAAGATATTATATACATATTTTTAATATATAATTTGTATTTATGATAGTAGTATACTTTGATAAAGATAATAGTTATAGAAGAAATGATATTTTTGTCAAAATAGTCAAATATACTTACATTTATAGAGATGAATACTCTGGTGAAGATAGCAAAAAAAAAGTAAATAAAATTAAAGAATATTTCAAAATAAGAAGAGATGACAAAGTAGATAAAATAAATGAGATACTACAGTTGATTAATAATATAGAAATTTTAAAACAAAAAGAGAACATTTCAAGAGCTAAATACAAATGGATTAATACAAAAATAAATAAAAATATTGAGCAAAAATCAATTGTAACAATAGTTATTATCTAAATTTAAATCAAAGAATATACAAATTGTCTTAATTTTTCTTAAAACTATTTTATTATTAAAAGTAATCTTGTTATCAAGCTATTTATTATAGTATTTTGAACTTTGGTTTTTAATTTTCAAAGTGATTTATAGTTTTTATTTATTATCAAAATCTTCTGATAATAAGTTTGTAAAACTTGATTTAGTTAAATATTTAACTAGTATTCTTTAATTTTGTTATTATAATTTTTTTAAAAATACTCTACTAGTTTAAAATATACTTTCTTATTATTTTTTTTTAATAACATAATTATATTAAAAATAATCCTAGTTAATTTTGAATATTTAATTATATTATAAACTAGGAGGTTTTTTTTTCAATAAGCATTAGATAAATGATTTTATTAAATATTTGCTTATAATCTGTACATTGTAACGATGTATTGGTAAGTCTGTCGCTCACTCTGGCAGAGATTTGCATAACTGTTACAAGGGTAAGTAAATGAAAGGTGATTTGAGATGTGTTTTATTTGACCGAGTCTTTATTAATTTTCTTTTACTCGCTATGACTATCTGTTTTATGACTGCCTTATATCTCTTATATTTTTCATATTATTTATACTTCTCTTTTGTTACATCTGACTATGACGTCTTGGCTATGAAATAATAAGTGCTAATAATAATGTCATAACTAAGCTGGATGACATAATTCTTTTTACAATCCTTTCTGACTCTCTCTTTATTACCTAATATTTTATAGTCATCAGGTACTAACGTGACAATTGGTTACGTGATGGATGTCACATCCCAATTTTATCTGTTACAACATTAACAATCTTTATAAAGTAAGTTAATTATAGCCTATTGCAACTAAATTAATACTGTCAACTGTGCACTGTATGAGTGAATTAATATTATTAATGTCAAATGGCTAATACTTATCAAAACAAAGATGTTATTATGATAGAAAACATGTTTTTTGTTAGTATTTAAGTGGTTTAATTCTAAAATATTTAAAATTGTATTAAAAACATTATTATTGTTTTATGCTTGATATAATAAGATAATTGGTTTGGTTTTTTTTTATTTTATTTTTGTAAAGGAAGAGGTTATTGCAATTTCAGATCTTTGTTTTCAGACTTTATATAATAGTTTCAATAATTTGTTAGAAATTTTCTCTTTATTTTTTCTAATGTCATCAAAGAGATAGAATTAAATATCCAGTACTATTTGAAAAATATGGAATTTAGATAGGAAGTTTGCATTGAAGAATCGATATATATTATTGTTTGTAGGTTAGTATTGGTTTGATTAGATTGAATTATACATGTGGTGGAATTGAATTCTACCATTTTTCAAAAACCATATTATGGTAGAATTACTAAGTAACACATAATAAATAATTGGAATTCGTATTTAATTCAGAATCGTATTGTCGATCAAATTTCCTTTTATGGTAATATGACCACATGTATGGATTGAATTAGATCAATAAGTTTTGGTTTTTTTGATAAGATATCTTTTACTATGCAAACAATATATAATATGTTTTATTGTTTCTTCTTCAATATCATACTTGAGGCAAAAATTGTCTAGATATATATAGTATTAAGTATTTTTTGTAAAGCTTTGATCTTGTTAAGAGTTGATTAATTATTAGTTTTATTCAAAATATGGAATAACATTTTTATTTAATCTGATTAGCTTTTATAAGTTTTTGTTTGCTTTGATAATATTTTTAAATTGGTTAAAAGAGTTGTACTTGTAGTGAACAGATTGACTTAGTATAAAATCAAATAAGTTTATGTAAAAGTTAACAAATTTGATTCAATGTGTTATGCTAATTGCATTGATACAGTTGATAAAAGGTGATATAAAAAAGCCTTGAGGTAAAAAGACTGGAGAAAACTGACTTGATGTAATGTTATAAGTTGCTTTAACTAAAACTTTATTTTTTTCCAAGCAATAGTGAGATTTTTAAAGAGTAAGATTTTTATAAAAAAAACAGATTGAAGAAGTCATAAAAAATTACAATAATTGAAAGTATTTTTTTTTTAATAAGACATTTTTTTCTTTATTAAAATATGATAAACAATGGTATTAAACCACTTTTGAAATACTAAAAAATAGCTTTTGCTTAAAAAGATTTTATATTAAAAACAAAAATTTTTTATTTTGTATTATTAATATTATAAATTTCAAGTTTTATATCAAAAACTTATGGAAAAGCAAAAAGCAGTTACTATTAAACCTTAATAAATTAGAGCAATTTATAATAAAGGAATAATAAAAAGTTTCAATTAATACTTTGAACTTTATTAAATTAATTAAAATGCTGTTATCAAATAGTTATTGATAACAATTAACAATGAATTCCTTATTAATGTATTTTTTTTAAAAATAAAAATTATATAGTTTTATTTTTTAATAAATATTTATTAATTATTGTAAAAAAAATAGATCAATTTTTTTTAATGCATATTGTATATCAATATTTTGCATTTACAAGTATAATAGCTTAGAGAATACTTTTGAACCTCTTTGTAATTAAAGAATATTAATATTCCCATTGATTAATATCATTCTCACAAGATCTACAATAGTTTATATCTGCCCCTATTACCAAGAAATCTGCAAGACCTATAAGAAAATTAAATTTTTACATTATGTAATATAAGTTATTTACTTTTAATATCTTATAAAGTTCTATAGATTTGATTTTTTTAAAAAATTCCAAACTTTTCACCTATATGTCTTGTATAAAAAGTTAAAAAAATGTATCAAATAAGCAGAAAAAATTTGGTCAAGTTAAGTTCACCTCTTTTGAATTATTATCGATAAACCAAAATAATGGTTATGTCAATTTTTCTCTTTGTTAATAACAAACTTACCAATCATCATTACACCAAGTAAAGATAGATTATATCCCAATACAGATTACAAGTTCTAATTTATTTTCTAAAATAATTTTTTAAAATAATTTCAAAGCTTTCAAATTTATCTTGTTTCTCGGTTTCTTTTTTTGTTAAATTATTTCTTGTAGTTATTTTTTTTTGTTTTTAAAGATGTATTATCTCATTGTTCATTTTTTCTTTTAGCTTGATTTTTTCAAATTCTGAGAGTATATTACAGAATAGTTGAATTTTTTTATGACTGATTTTTATTTCTAGGAAATTCTTGTAATAATTCCTTCTCTTGTTTTCTAAAAGATTCCTTCCTTTTTTTTGTGTATCCTTCCATAACCTTCTCCTTTGTTATTTTGTAATTATTTATTTGCAATAATTATTTTTTTATTCTATTAATATCATTTATTTTTAATTTGTATGAGTAGATTTTAAATCTTATTTTACCATTATGCCTAGAACTTATTCTTCAAATCACTCAAGGTATTCTTTTTTTTTTCTATTGGTAACTACCATCCGTCAGCTGATAAATTTTCAGGTCGTCGTTCTAAACCCTGATGAAGTTTCATATCTTCAAGCATGTGTTAAGTTTCTCGAATCTGTAGGAACTTCAAGTTAAATGTACATATTTGAATAGTCATGGATATCTTCATAAAATTCCAACGATAGAATTGAATGTTGTCCTTTTTAACAGATTACTGTATATTTTGACATCTTTTTCAAAAGTATTGAATTGCATTAAAGTGAAAAGGGAGCGTCGGTTTCATAACATCAGTTGGCACAATAGCATTCAGGAATCATTAATTTCGTTAAACATGATTCCAAAAATTTCGATCTGTAATCAAATATCACTGTATATACGGTGTATCACACCCGATACCGTATCTTAGGACCTTACTTTATTGTTGTAAAAATAATATTTCTAGAACACAATAGTATATACTGCTACTGTATTACAAACAAATTTCATTTGGTCAGAAATAAACAAGATACTCGTATAGAGTATAAGTAAAAGAATATAAATCATTTTATTTAATTAGAGACTGTTTATGATTTTGCGCGAACAAATCTAATCAGAAACATGCGCCCGTGCCACTAAATTTTTGTTTAAAAATGAATAACTCATTTTACTTCAAGTGACTGACGAATTTTTGTTAATGCCATCAGCACTGCTTTCCTTTCATTTGGGTTTGCAATATCAAGACCACTTAGCTTTTTATTCTCACCGGGCCATCTTTTGATTGCAACTGAATAATTTTTCGGCAAACCTTTACCAAGCTCGTACCAGTAGTCCTTGGGAATCTCAGCCTTGTAAAATGTAGCATAGGTGGAGATGAAGCGAACAGCATATAAAACCTGATCAGAAACCTCGCCAGTCTCACGTTTGTTTTCATCTCCACAAGCAAGCATCTCCGCAGCAATTTGCGTTTCTCCATACTCATTTGTAGGGTCAATGTTTTTTAAGGTTTTATCCTGCCAAAATGATACGATTAAGTAATTTAATACAGTACAGTATATCGATCAGTAAAAATAAAACACTTACTACTTGAATTATTACAGATAATTTTCCTTGGGTTACCACAAAGTCTGGTTTTGCCGAAACGCAAGGCTTATTGAAGATGTTCAGTTTACATGGTAGTCGTTGTCTAATTTTAAAGAAAATTTAGAAAGTTAATGGAATAAGGTAATTGTCAGAGACTTTCTCAGTTACAGTATGTACTTACATAGTCTGCAAAGGATAATCATTCAGTCCGACAAGACGCAGCAGATCATCAACCAGAGCATCGGTGCGGGAGCCGAGTATTCCTGGGGGGTTTCTTGTGACGATATGCAGTTTATTAAAGAATGATTGAACGGCACGACTCGAAAAATCACTTATTTCTTGAACTTTGAATCTTTCTTTGCTAAGCATGTCTCTGTTTATTCCGGGGCAAACATACTGTTCCGGAAATTTTTCTACTTTGCCGTTAGGAATAACATGAGATTCAAATGCTGGTTGAAAATTAACTCTCAGTGCTTCTAAATCTTCTTTTGTAAATGCATCTGCTCGTCCATTGACATAACTCTGCAGGCGTCTGACTAGAGTTCGTACAGACATAGTGAAAAAATTGATGTCATATGTAATACGTATGTAATTTTTTTATAGTAGCAAAATTAAATCTCCGAAAGTTAGATTATCAAGTCATGTGCAAGATGGGATTTTTTTTGTCGTAAACGCAAATTAATTATATTGTCCCTTTAAAGATTCGAGGGTCATTTATTTCTCAACTTCTTTCGCCACTTATAATATTAAAAAGTGAGCAACATGCAAGTAGAAAATTATTTATTACACGATCGAGGTTTTTAGACCAAAAACAATATGAAATGCCTAAACAAGATATATTATATGTCAATGAGAAATTGCGGATTCATAAAAAAAACATATTTCATGTTCCAGAGATATTTATTACAATGCAAACATAGATAGATACTGTGGATTCGGAGGCTTCTTCCTGGATCTTTGACTCCATTCAATAGTAGAATAATATTTTTCACTTCACACTAGATATTTTCTTTATTATTAATAAAAATCATATTACTGCTACTCGAAAAATTGTTTCATTAAAAGGGTAATGAAGGTGAATGTCATTCTCGCATACCTGTACCAGCTATTGCGAGATGTGACTTGGGTCCATTATAACGGCGTAATAGAAGGGAAATACGACCTTATGTGCTGAATACTGTATCATGGAATGTACGACGATGGAGTATTGCAAGATCTGATCCAGACCGCGAAATGTGACAATGAAAAGAACATTGTAAAAAAATCATAATACTTCCATGATATGCTTTATTTTCTATTTGCTGCATTTTTTTTTTGTTTTTAATTTATTTTGTGTAATTCAAGAAAAATTAAGTATGAAGTTTGGAAAAGCAAAGTTAATAAAAGAGACCTCAGTCAAATGACAAACTTCTCCATTTACCTTCTATAGTGACAGCCCCACCGTTTGCCCGTTACATTAATACTAGTGATGACGGTAACTTTTTCCAATTTTTTTCTTTTCAAAGTTTTATTTTAAGTAAATGGTTTCTCGAAGATTTTGGATGATAATAAAATTTTTTTATTAGTTTATTGAATACAATAGGTTGGTAAATTTTAGTCAGAATTTTTGCTTCATTGAATTATTTGAATTTATGATTCTGCACAAGTTTGCCTTAATTATTTTAAACTTCAGATCTCTATTTTATTTAGTCTACATTTATTATCTAATTATGTACAAGAAATATAAATAGGATTTCAATGGCTTAAATAGAGTTTGTTTGGATTTATTTTAAATATTCTAATACAGTATATAAACAATTCCTATAATTCATTTATGATGCAAATAAAAACCAATCCTTACCTTCGTTTTGACATTATATCGTGAAAGATATCATTTTCTTGATAAAATCTAATGCATCTGACGATAAGCCTAAAGTAGAATTATCAAAAATACCGGAAGACGGTTAGACTGGAATCTTCCCGCCGAAATAATAATAGCAAAAATTAAATACTGTAACTAGGGTTTGATAGGTTAAGGAAATACATTGATTTGCACGATGATCACGAGAATCCTTTTTACAAATTCGTAAGTAGCCCATGAGATGAATAGCTTTGTTAGGCTAATAAATTAATTAATATTGTGTATAAATAAATACTGTATATTGTAACAAGATGTCGCGATAGTATTTGTGTAGTTGTGGAAACAATGGTGAGAAAATTACGGTGGGAAAATTCGAGAATGACGCAGGTAAACATGCGGCGCAAGTGATTAGCATGTAAACAAATCTAGAATGTAAACAATCCTAGTATTAATAAATATGAATGCCAAACGAAGAAAAATAAAAGAAGCATTGTTCTAACATTTAGTGTTCCAATAAATGAACAGTTAAAGTGTAAGCTCTTACTTGCATTGTTTATTATATCAGACGATGAGGGAAAGTTCAAGCAATTAAACGGAAATAGCGCTATTAGTCATGAAGAAAAATCAGTGAAGATCAGAATAAACATCGACTAAATCAACACTCCTCGAGAATCAGAAGACTAAATCGAACACTTCCTTATCTCGGACGTCCTGTAAAATAATTTCTAGAAAAATAGGTGAAATAATATTGAAAAAATGAGCATATAAATTTAAAAGATAACATACATGCTGATTTCCTTCGCTATTCTTTTGATATGTATTGTTCATTTTATTATTTATCACTTTAGAAGTTTTTTATTATAGTTTCTAAAACTCCAAAAACTTGCTGTTTCAAATAACAGTTATATCTTCCTTTTTTTGACTTGTTTATTGTGCATTCATTATGTCATTATTTAATACATAAGTTCAATTATAAAAGAAATCTGTTCTCAGTAAATACAGTAAATTAAACAAAAAAAAAGTTTATGATGTTCATATTGAATACAAAATTAATCTGCACTTCGTTTTTACAATACTTTAAACCAGTACTAATCAGCGACTATTCCTTTAAGAAGGATATAATAAATTGTTTATCTAATCAAAAGGCATAGTAGTATTGTTTTAGCGAGGATAAAACATACAATTATGCCGTATTCACTCTTTAACCATGATAAACAAAAAAAAAGATGAAAGGAGAAAAGAAAGAAATAAATAAATGATAAATTAATTACAAAGAGAAATTTCTGTAGCGTTGTAAGGTTTATGAAAATCATTAATTTACTGTACGGATACCGTTATTAATGATACGTTTTCTAATTACTATCAAACTTTCTAACTCTTAAAATGTTTGGCGGAAACATTGATTCTGATTTAATGAAATTGGACACCTGTTTTGCGAGATCACACCATATCCTCTTTTCCTCGAATGTGGCCCTACTCCATAATATTTCCGTCACTCTTTTAATCGCGTAGGTATTGTTTACATTTAACTTTTTGGCCTCGCCAAGCACATTTAAATACAATATATTTCTAGCGCTTATGAATTTTATTCCGTTGTTAAATTGCTTCGAAATCTCAAATGGATCGCGTAGCGCTGGAGTACTTATGTTATTTAAGTCTATTCCATTAAGTAAATGTTCAAAACTTTCAAATTCCTGTTGTTGTTGACATTCCATCTTATTATTTAACGATATTAAATAATAGTGTAGTTTGTGATGCTTGGTTAAACTCCTGAACACTTGTTAGTGTCAAATTGCCATAAATTTACGGATACCAACGAAGAGGTTAGTGCAATTACGAAAATGTGAATAGATATCCTCTAAGAATTATTCTACCATTGCATTCGTGTTATTGAAATGTCCCTTTTTAAAACTTTTTGGTTGCTGAAGGGGCGTCTAAAATTTGGAAAAAAAGTCCGAGGATAAATTATCATTTATACAGTACACCATATTTGGACTTATCTAGGGATCTTTATCATACGATTTTCTAAAAATCGTTGACTTCTCTTTAATAAAAAAGAAAAGAAAATATCAAAAGGTGGTTCTTTATTTCATTCATCCGATTACTGTATTTAGAGTTTTATACATTCCGGTTCTTTTAACCTTTTCTGGTTAAGGACAACAAGTAAAGGGTATACGTAATCGTAGAAACATAGATATTAAAATTTTCTAATTGGCCAAATTTTTGCCACTGGTGATTATTGTTTATGACACAATACTATAAATAAAAATAAATGTACTCGGGTATCCTAAATTTCAAGTTCGTTTGACTTATTGTATCACTCGACTATACTGTATTTCGGTATATCAATTAAGCCATAGAATAATAACAGTATTCACACGAACAACCAGCAAACGCTTCTGACAGAAGAAAATTTCTTATTATCTTTACTGTTAACTATACATCTGTCTTTCGACGCTATTAAAATTTTTATAGTCAACATTGAAAGACATTTAATATATTGTAAAATTAGAGACGAGTTTAACATTTATAGGTTTTGTTTTACTGTATCAGTTTATTTTCGTTTCCCTAAAAGATGCTCAGTAGCGTTTGGTATCAAATTTTTAGTTAGAAGACACCAAACACTCTTATTTGGGAATTATGAGTTTTTGATAACATAAGAATACAGTAGAGATTGTTAACATAGAAACTTGTAAACCTTAATTAATTAAGGACAATATTTGAAGTTGAATAAAGTATATTGAGATTGTTATTGTTTTTGGCGTTAATAAATGATGTAAATATTTGTGTTTTGTTTTCCCTCAAATGTGTTCTTTCGGTAATAATTTTTGCAAACTCCGATTTACTGATCTGCATAGATCGTAACAATATTTTGTTGTTTTTATAAAAAAGCTTGCTCAAATATTTTTTTTGCCGCCAATTTTATTTTTTCGGCAAATTATAAATTCTTAATCTTTATACTGTACTTATAATCCTAATCTATCATGTGACAATTTTTTCTTTTATTCTTTTCGCCTTCTCTGCTTTTAAAATGGATATTCTGGATCGCCGTCAATTATCACATCTTGAAATTTTTTTGAAGGAATTACTTTCTTTTCCAAGCCAAAGGTATTTTCGGAGTTGACTCCTTGAAGGACGTTGAATTGCCTTTCTTGATAACTAGCACAAGGACAACGATGTACTGTCGTTGATACTGCGGGAGCTGAAGCCACATTTGGGACAGCTGGCAAATCATGACGAGCTTGAAGAGTTTGAATGTCATCTTGAATTCGTGGGCTAGTCATTATGGTACGGATCTTTGAAGTATTGTAATGAGAAATTAAAAAAATAAAAAACAAAAGGTTTTTTTTTGCTCTATATATATGTAAAAAAGTCGTTATGCTCTATATATATGTAAAAAGTCGTTATGCTATATATACAGCATATGACGTAAATTTCAAAAAAAAAACTAAATTTTATTACTAATATACCGTAAATGTTCTTTTTTATGAGTCATAAAAAATAACTATCGAAGAATCTTTTTTAAATAAAACCAAAAAGTCTCGTTTTAATAAGTAGTGTATCATTAAGACACAATATGTTGTATTTAAGCAATTATTATTCTTCATTTTTAATTTTTTTTTGTTTATTATGACGTTATTTTGATCCAATCTTAAGGCATTCCGTAGCTTCTATGCTAGTGAACAGTAAAAACGTTTACAAGTTTATTACTGAACTCGGTATTGATTTTCGAGTGAGATTAGATAATGAACAATACATATACAGTATGATACCTCTTCGCCAGAAAGGATTAACCATAACTGGTCACTTATTAACTTGATAAACAAACTTTTATCTTGCATTCCTTTCACATGTAGCATATATGGTTCGCTTGTCCTTTATTCCAGATCATGTGGAAACAAGTTGCCAATTATTTCTTATTTAAGAACGGTAGCAGCCGAGGATTCTCTTATAACCGAGAATCGATTGGTGTTTTTATTTGGATCCGTGAATGCATTTTTCTTCAGAAGCTTTAGACATATCATGTTCAATGGAACGCGATTCATTTACTTATGGTTCCCAAATATGGGCTTAATAAAGCGACCTGATCTTTACTGTTGAATTGTTATTTAGTATATTTTTTTTTTAAAAAAAAAACAAAAAAATCAACAGTCACGTGATTTGAGCGGGCATTTTTAACTACGGTATTTCCTATGTACAAGAATTAAAAATGATTCAATCATTTGAATAAACAATTTTCACGGATGTGTCCGGTGAAGTTATTATAGCATAAAGGATAAATTGATTTTTATTATAGCTAGTATGATTTTTTTTCAAAGATTTTTACAACCTGTTTCTTTTGCGTCATTGACAGCTTTATTTATTATTTCGCACGCATCTCTTTTTTTTTATTTATTTATAATACTACACGAGATAGACTGCGCATAAAAATTAAATAAATCATTCGCAGTAATCCATAATTATCAAATAAACAGATCCGAAAAGGTTAACAAATGCTATTAGGCGTTGCTCATAGAATTTTCTGACCTTCTTTAAGGAGAAATTATAGATTATCGAAATGCCGACATATTTCGAGAGTGGGGAATACGAAATAACGATAAACGGTACCTGATAATGTTCTGTGCCACCGCAATAATCATGCGATTTTTTGTATCCCTATTTACGGAGGATTGATTACAAACTCCATTTAGTCTAATTACCACTGCTTGGATTTGTACAAATATATGTCAATATAATTAGATCAATAGATACTATCGAGTGTATTGTTGTTATCTGACTAGTTAGTGTACCGAAAAATCTTTTAATTCTAACAGAAATTCGCGTAACCGTTACGGTGATTAAGGATATAAAGTAAGTAATGAGGCATTTTTATTTGACCGAAGTTTCGTTTTATTCTCCTTCTTTTCCACCTTATTTCCTTGGATTGTATAAAATATATTAAACATATAAAAATAACAATAATTGGAATATAAATAAAGTACTATCACGAAAATTTCACAATGTTCGTTTTTTTATTGTTACATTTCGCGGTCACTACGTAATTTGAACAGCATATGTCGATCAAGTGACGGATGAAAGTATCGCCGTTAGTTACATAATATTACCTGATGCAGATACAATCGATACTTCTGTTTCACGTACAAGTTGATTTATTACCAAAGGAAAGCCTCGCATTATTTGACTTCTGAGTCGTATTTAAATTCGACTGGTTTTGACTTGCTGACTTTATACGAACCATCCTGGAGTTCTTTGTTAGTGCTATTTATTTACCTCAGGCGCGTTATGCGCCTTAGATTCTCATACGTCATACTTGATTTTTCTCACCATATTTCACGTATCTGTTCATATAAATCATAATAAATACTCTGATCTTACCCAATTATGGCAATAACAATTGAAGCTAATAAACAGGGGTGTGCGAATTATTAACTGGTAATCAATTTCATACGGTATACGTATGCGTGTAAGTCAATCCGTGATGTACTGTGTAATCCGTATCAGTACAACAAAACACGTGCACATCCTAAAACGATACAACAAATTCAGTAAAAAAAACAGAATATCACCGTTTTCATAAACCAACTGTAAGGAATAGCAAATAAAATACGTCACCCTAAACTAAATACTGAAATAGAAACTCTAGTGAACGTGCCCAATCTTAGTTGCTTTTTCAAGTCCATTAATATTTATTATACAGTTATAAACCTATACAATTTTTCAAGAATTCAATCATTGGGAAATAGCCTTGCCTCTTTTCTTCATTTTGCCTGCCACTTAACCCTTTAATATCCGAATGCAATAATTAATAATAATAGTAATTGTAATTCTTTAAACCAAAATCAAATTTTTCTTTTCTTATCTAATTTTGATTGTATGCATATACTGTATACTATATTTATGGTATACACGGTACATTAGATTGCAATTTCAGAAAATGCCGTAAAAACAAAAAAAAAATACAATTAAATATGGGTGGATGTGTGAAAATTTTAAATTCACAAATTTTAGAAAATCCATATGTTGTGTCAAAATATGTCACATCAAATATACATTATATATATTTATATTAAATATACTTTAAAAAAAAGATCTTTTTGTTTATTTAAAAGTTAGAAAGGCGGGAGAGTATTACAAGTACAGTAAGGAGGGAAGTTTTGTGATAGCCAGATTAACGCGAGATGATATACAGTACCTTGTGTGTATGCTGCCTATCTTGAGTTACAGTTTATTCTGATCAAGTTCCACACCTCAACCTTACTATACCCAAACAAATCTAATGTTTACCTCTGGTACAGACTGTTCCGATCCTTCCCGATTACATTACGGTTTGGTCTAATTTTGTGCAACCTTTTTTTTTTTTCAACTTAATCTGCGCTTCGTGTGTATGTAACCACACGTTTACACCATTTAAAGAAGGATAGATTAAATTGCTTATCTTGACCGAATTCCTAATTGAACCCCGATAAGTTTTAATTTCCAAGTTCATATAACTTTACAGTGCCAAGTATAGTATTTCATTCTACGGGGTTTTTTTGTTGCTTTTTTTTAAACCGTAGTGCAGTATCTTTTAAAATCTAATCGATAAACCTTCATTCACAATCTTTTCTGGTTTGCGAAATACTGTAAACTGTACGCACTATTTCACGACTTATTTTTGCATGCCATAAAGAAATTCGAAATTCTAATAAAATTGAATATTTTGAAGAAATATGACTTATATAATGTATTTTATTATTACTTAAGAGCTAGGGTTAATTAAAAAAAAAAAAACTTAATGAACAAATGAATTGTTGAATAAAATTTATAATTACAAATAAATCACAGTATTTATAATATTACTACAGTGGATTAAATCTTATAGATAATTGATGTTATTTAACTATAGGTTTCTTAGTTACGATTTAACCTTTTAACAGTCGAAATTTTCATTAGTGAATATTTCTGATTTGTCTCTATATAATTGCTCACTTCTCTTGCCCGGTCACGCCACATTCTCTTGTCGTCAGAGTTGGCCCTGTTCCATACTATCTCTGTTACCCTTTTAATTACGCGAACATTATATATATTCAACTTTTCTGCCTCACAAAGTACATTTATGTACAATATAATCCAAGCATTCATGGACCTGATTTTGTTATTAAATCGTTTTGTAATTTCCAGCGGGTCGCAAAGCGCTGGTGGACTTATGTTATCATGGTTTAACCTATTAAGCAAAAGTTCGAGATTATCAAATTCTTTTAGCTCTTGACAGCCCATGATTGTTGAATGAATTTCGTGATATCGTGAGAATGATGCTTAGTTAAGCCTCCAAAACAAAAATACTTGATTTTACGGATACGAATAAAAAGAATGTGATCAGGAATCCGCTGAGAATTTATTTCATCCTATACTGTATCTTTGTCAGGTTAAATTTTTCGCTTCTTAATTTCGTTGTTGAAAGGTTGTTCTGATTTTAGAAAAAATTCCAAAGGAGGTAGATAAACCATATATATAGTAAATTATATTTTTTCGCGCAAGAATTGCTTTGATAATGCTTGCTTATTCATGCTATTTCCAAAATAATAATATTTCGGTAATACGCTTATATTCTTCTTAACGGACATCACTTGAATTTTCTACCGAATTACATAATATTTTTAAAATCCGCATATTTAAAAATCAAGATGTTTTCCATTTAAGGGAAACAAGGAGAACATAGAAAACGTTATAACCAGTTTATGCAATAATCATAACTGGTTGGATCGCTGGTGATTACTTTTGTGTTACAATAATGTTGGTTACTTGTAACAACCTCTTCATTATTCTTTTTATAAAGAAATCAATTGGAACAAATTATCTGAGCATGCTTTTTTATCAATTATGTTCTGGGATATGGATGGGTATCTCTATCTACAGTATTACACACACGAACTTAATCTTTGGGTATGAAAAGGGTTCAGTAGAAAACATAAACCTGCAAAGAAATTTAAAGGAATAAAAAAAATCGTAAAAGTAGCGCATAATGACGTAATGTCCAAATATTTAGATACAAAAACATTGACGCTGAAAATGGCAGATATAACGCAAATATTTAGAGACTTCCAGTTTCACTGAAATGGGCGTAGCTCACCGATTACCTAATTGTATTACCAATATTTTTTGTACGATCTTGCAGAATATATTATATTTTTTATAAAAAGTACATTGAGTACGTTACCTACTAAAACCTTTTTTGTTTTTATTTTTTGTTATTTTTTGTTGTTTTTTTGGTTTTTTTTTGTTTTTTTTTTAAAAAATAAGCTATATAGCATGCCTTCTAGATTTAAAGAATAAAATCGATACAAAATGCAGGAAACCATTTCTTGCATGTGAATAAAAATATATATGCTTGTTATGTTCGCGAAGATGTACCTTTTTTTTTTTTTGTCGTTGCTTTTTAGAACGGATAGTCCCTATCGCCATCAATAATTATATGCTTGATTTCTTTTGAAGCGAATAGTTTTTGCGCAGATCCAAACAGCTCAGACATTCCTTGATTAATATCATATTTTTGTTCTTGATTTTGAGTACAATCAAGTTCAGTAATAACCGGTGGCTGTTGCTGTGGAAGATGTGGAGGTGGAGCAGAGGCAGCAAATGCCTGTTGCTGACGTCTCAGAGAGGTCTGAGATGAAGCAAGATTGGCTACACTCGGTTGCTGTTGCCGTAGAAGTATAGTAATGCCAGGGACAGGTGGCGGTTGCAAATCTTGCAAAGGTCGGGTAAAATCAAAGGTCCTTTGGACTTGCTTGTTGTCCATGATGAATCTTAATAATAAAGAAAAAGAAAGAGACGGGCTCTATTTATACTGTATTCTCAAATACGTGATTATTTATATTTGACACATGTTTTCAGAAACATTGACGTATCGGTATAACAGATTTTAAAGTTATTACTTACTTGCCATTCTAAAAAAATACCGATATGGTGATAAATCACGAAGTCTAAACTATTTAAATAATTATTTTTCTTGATAAAGCATTACATGAAAGGGATATCGCTGATGTGCATTATTTCCCAGTGATGTTTCTTGTTTATGTTCCTCACACATATCTAGTTATGCTAGCTCAGATTTTGACGTTTTTAATAACCTTCACATAAATATACGCATTTCTTTGAAAGAAATGAAAATCAATACCACTTTTATTAGTTACTTGTAACCGTTTTTCGTGCTACGATGCCTAAATAAATTATAACGTCTACGTTTTCTTTCACTTTCCTGCTTCTTCAAAAGAAATTCGATTTTAAGAAAAAGGTTAAAAGCAACCTAACCATAACGGATCATTCATTTATTACATTTATAAATTACTTATAATTACAGTAGTGTTAATTTATACATCTATAAATTTGGTCGACATTATTTGTAACTATTATAACTCGTATGGCTTTTATATTACATTACCGTTCTACACATACACATACAGTACATATTATACAGTATATACATTTTCGTTTTTCTAAATTCTAGATGAATAACTACAGTATCAATAACAGGCTTATGGAAACCTGTTGCCGCTCCTTCCCTCGCCGAAAAAAGATAACAGCCAGTTGCTATTATCTCAATCAACACTCTTGTTGAGAAGTGTCATGTGACCCTGTACAAAACTATAGTATTCGCTTCAAAAAAAGTAAATTACATGTTGTTTATGGGACGCAGTGTCCATAATAAAAAAGAATCTTGTTCCTTGACTATGTATTTTAAAAGACGATTTGCTTTTTCCTTTACTAGTAGAGATGTTTTTTCCTACTCTTATATGGTTTTTTAAAAAAAAAAAAAGTAAAAATCATGTGGATGAATAGGATGTGATATTTTAACAATATTAGTTATATACGTAATAAAGGATCTCGTTTTAGATGCATTATGAAATTTTTTTTGTTATAAAAATCAAAAAAAATATACATAAGCAAATGAAAATTTCGACTGACGAAATGCCCAGAAAAATGTGCGTATAAATAATTTAACACAAAGGGAAATAATTCTATTTTTCAAAGATTTGTACAATTTTGCGTTTGTATACGCTCATAAGAAACTTCTTTTTTTCCTTCCCGAAAGTTTTATTTATTTGATTCTCCGAAGGAGAAAAACTTTATCATACTCCGTTTGTGACACTAGTATATGAACGTATCGGTCGGTATGACAAACATTAGATTTCGATAATCTAGAAAAAGAACAAAGAAATTTTATTTCTTTTTTCTTTTCTTTCCTTTTCTTTTTATTCTATTTTCTTTTTTGGTCCCCCTTTCTCTGGTATTACAAATTTAAGTTGTGTTATGATGATTCTCAAGGCACAAAAAGCAGGTACGATACTCAATAAAATAACATATGTTAACCATAGTATGGCTTAACTAAATTCTTTGGACTCTAAAAAATGCGACCTCCATCAGAGCGCCTATAGATACGCGCATATACGGCGTGCTGAAATGAAGCTAGATTCTATTGATACAAACATCGCAACGTACTCTGTGCTACAGATTTTTCATTCAGAAACATTCGTTTATATTTTACGATTAACAATATAATGACTAAAATACTTTGTTCTATATTCTTTATTCATACCATTTACCTCCGTTTCATATCTTTCTACGAAGGAATCAGCTTAATCATCGGAGTTGTTTATCATCATTTAAATTCGTGCTACTATTTGTCAAATCAAAAAAAAATTATTTTTTTTGTATGTGTGTATGTATGTATTTACATGCTTAACCTGTGCAATTCTTGAATTCTGAGTAACATTTAACGGTCGTCTAGTATGTTTTAACAAAATAAGAGCGCAACTGGGCGGAAGTACTTCCAAAATTATAATGCAAGTACGTAATAATTATCTAGCCTAAATTTAACAAGAGCAGATTTTCTCGAGGCAAAAATGAATCTAACCACTTTTGGTAATATAACAATTCGAGCGGAAATATTTTTGAATGAAGGATAAACGAATTTTTTAGTAACCAATAAAGGAAATCACACACTGATATAATATACATATAATATATGCGCCTGTGCGTAAGTACATATCTGAAAATCAAGGTTAAAAGCTCTATACTATATTTATCAAGCGTTATAATTAGTGCATACTCCAATATTCGAACTGTAGTATTATAATGTTAGGTAAAAAATTCGACTTCCTATATATTCCATCGTATCTACTATGCCGTGTTTATTTTTATAAATATAAATCTACATGTACAACATACATGTCAGAAATTATTTTCCTTTTATTTGAAATTTCTTTTAAATCATCGCAATTATCTTAAAATTTTATATAAAATCTTTTTGTTCACGTGGGTAATTATTTTCAAAGGCGGGCATGAATTTTTATTATTCAAAAATTTAAACTATTGTTATAGGGAAATAGGAGTGATTTCTCACACGATGCTATAGTGGGTATATAATGGAATAGGATAAAGAGGATAAACTTTATCTGTGTGATAAGTCTCTGTGTGTTCCATTTTCCCGGTTTTATATTTTGGTTTCGACCGTGATCATGTGACCTAAGGACAAAGATACAATTGCCTCTTTCGCCTACAAGAAAAAAAAATAGTGTTAGTGTTAACACAAACCATATAGCTAAATATTGCATGGTGGGCCTACTTAGCTGCCGTGCAACGTGCCGCAATCAGACCTGTGTGCAAGCGACAGGCTCGCCGTTTCCCACCGTGAAAAACAAGGATCAACATATCGTATCGTATTCAATTTTTTTGTTGCTTCCCATCGAACATAATATTTTATGAAAAAAAATATTATTGACTTCTTTTTTATTTAGGATTAACTAATTTCAATCGGTTGTTAAAATCGTTGATATTTATATATTGTTAAAAAAACAATAGATTTAATATTTGATCGAAAACCATTTCAAGCTAAAAATTGAAGTACAATCAATGCTAATCATAGAAGGCGTAAAACAAAATGAAAAATATTAAATAAGATGTAGTGTATAGATTAATTTTTGAATTTTAAACTAAATTTATTTATATATATATTTTTTTTTTGAAATTTTTTCACTTTATATTTATCATTGATAACTTGGTTACATCATAAATAATAAAATTTTATATATTTATATATCTATGTGAATAAAATTTATGTAATTAATTATGTTTATACCAAAATAACATCGGGATTATATAAAATATTAACTGTTATAAATAAATTTATATATTACAAAATTTTATTAAATTTTATTAATTATAAATAGGCAGTATATGATGCAAAACATTCTATTTTTTAATAATTTTAATTAATTTCAATTTAATTTAAAATTAGAATATTTGGTTTTAAAAAATCCGAAAAATTGTTTAGTAAAATTTTTAACAATTTATATTATTTTTTATCGATAAAAATTTATAAAAAATATTAATTTAAAATTTATTGTTTATAAATTAATTTATTATAAATTTTTTTTACTTCTAATCAGATTACATATCACTTATGTTTATATAAAAAAGGCCCTAATATATATATTATAAAAACATTTTTCTGTTTTCTTCAATTTTTAAAAAACTTTTTTTTAGGAAATTTTAATAAGACAAGTAATAAATGACTTGTTAATTATTTTTTCTTTTAAAAATTTTTTTTTCTTTTTTTTATTACTATTGAGAACAAAAATTCTTTTTTAAAACAGACTTATTGATTAATATTTTTCAAAAAAAAACTATTTTTTTTCTTTAAAATAAAAAGTTAACTTTGTTAATACTAATATAATATTTTTTCTGTCTTACTATCTATATTTAAATCAATTTTAAAAAATTGGTTAAAAATATTTAGCTATATAAGAATAGAATTCTTGATTGGATTTTTCATGACTTGAACATTTTGCTAATGAAAATTATATTAAAAAACCTTTGATTTAATTTTTTTGTTCACATATATAGATATAAAATTTTCTTAATAAAACTTGTAATTAACTTATTCTTATCAAAAAACTAATACTATATTTTAATTAATATTTTATCAAAATCATATTATATGTTATAATAATAATAATATAAACAATAACAATAATATTTCAATAACTTATTATATATTGATACTTAATAAATAATTTTAAAAAAATAAACAATATGAATATTAATATATAATATTATTATAGCTTTTAAACAATTTAATAAATATATAAAATTTATTTAATTGTAATAAAAAAAATTCTTTCTACTGATCAAAAATTTTTGAAAAACAACAAGAAACACCTCTAACATCAAGAAAAAAAAAGAAACAATTCAAGAAAACTTAATCTGAACTCTTCAAAAAACAACAAGTAATTTTTGTTTATTAAATTAATTAAATCTTTCTTTTTTTCAAATACTTTTTCAAAAAAAGTAAACTTTTATAAAAAAAAAGCAAAAAACTCAGTAAACAATTTACAGTAAAACCAAGTAGAAAAAAACTAGTATTAACTTTAGGGCTCCTAATGGTATCACTTAGATACCTGTTTATATCAATTCGATACTTAAATTTACTATAAATTTATATGAGTAAGTTACAACCCATATATTAATTTACTATAGATCGATACCATTTCGATATTACTTCAATATCAGTTTAGTACTTTTTAAAACTCTAATTAATCTTTCAAGCTATTAGCCAATAATATATCATATTAGACACCTTCTCTAGATATCAACAAAACTTTGCACTGATCAAATCATATCTAATAAACCAGATAATCTTAAATACTATCACAAAGTCAAAGGAATATCAAGTTTTTCTTCTCAAATCTTGAATAAAAAAAAACAAAACAAAATATATTCAATATATATTTTATTATATTTCACATAATATAACCCATATATGTGATAGAAATTGATAGATTCTTGATATAATTTGATGTAATTATTTGATACAATTAATTGAGTTACTATTAAAATATATAAAATAATTGAGTCAGATACAATTATTTTTAAGAAATTTGACAATTGAGTCAATAGCAAAATAATTTATACCATATATATACAATGTAACCTAAATCTTATAGGAATATAAATCAGTTATTAACTATCAATAACACAAATATTATAACAAACATGTCCAATATATTTCAATAATATGAACACATATCTTGATTAAAACAAATCTAATAACAAAACAATTCAAACATATAACTTTTAAAACAAATCAATATAAACAACTATCAAAATTATAAAACACTTTATATATACTTATAAATATAAAGGGTGGACAAAAGTTTATGAACATTTTTAAAAATTAAAAATTATACAATAGTTTTTGAAAAAATTAAATTTAAAAATTTTTTAAATTTTTTATTTAATGGCTATAATATGCAAAAAAAAATTATATTTTTTTAAATATCTAATTATATATTTTTTTATTATTAATTTATTAACTATTGATTTATAGATTTTTATATAATTAATTATATTTTTTTTAATATTTTATAACTCCTTCTTTAGCCACAATACAAGCTATAATATGACATGATATACTCTTAATTAATTGTTTGCAGTATGTCAAATTAATCTTATTTCAATATTTTAAAATACAATTCTCGAGCTCCATTAAATTATTAGATTTGACTTCAAGAATCCAAACTTTAATATAATATTAGAGGTTTTCAATTGGGTTAAGATCTGAATTCAAGAAGGTCAATTTATAATTTAAATATTTTTATCAGCAAAAAACTTCTTCATAATTTTTGTAATATATAGCCTTGTATTATCATGTTAAAACCAAGGGTGGCCATTATGATCCCAATTAGTTTCATAGAAATTTTAAAGGACTGGCAGAAGATGATCTTAGAGAGTTATAATATATGACTTTATTATAAAAGAAAAAAGATAAGTCTAATTTTTTTTTAAAAAAAACTAATTATTTTTTATTTAATAAACTAATTTTTTCTTATCTTTAATCAAGATGCAAAAAGGAACAAGAAGGCCAATACCAAATCATAAAAAACATCTTTAATATATATGACTTAAACTATGGTTAATAGTTGCAGAAAGATATTCAGTATTTTACTCTTTGTGTGGATTACGTTAAATATAATATTTAATTTCTTGCTGAAATTGAGTAAATATAGACTTGTCATTCCAAACTATTTTTTTAAAGTTTTAAATGGTACAGTCTTTATATGCAAGGCATTAGATAAATCAGTCTTCAATATTTTTTTCTGAAAAGAAGAATTCAACAGATGGTTTTTTCAAATATTTTATTTCTGTTTTAGTTATAAAAAGATTAGTTAGTTTTGCAGCAGTTATACATCTATTACCTTTTTTGCCAATAACAAGTTTTTTGATAATGATACAAGCATACTTATTGAGGAGTCATAGTCATTCTAATTGTTCTGATCATCATATTTCTGATTCCATGAATCTAGTTTCAATAAAATGTTTTATAATATTATTTATCACACTTTTTTTGCATTTGATATTGTCTGCAATATTACAATAGGTATATTTTTTTTATAATCATAAATTATAGCTGCTTTTTGTTCAAAAGTTAATTTTTTATTAGCAGGTATTAATGGTTACGTAAAAATTGAAGTGAAATTTTTAAATAAACAATATATATATATATATATATATATATAATACATTTTTATAAATTGAATATATTATTATTATTTTTTTTAAGTAGGTAAACACCAGTTCTTTATTATTTCGTACATATAATAGCGTATATTTAGGAAAGAACCAACATCTCTTAGTTGCAAAAGCATACAGTAAGTTTAATGCTAGCTTGCTTACTCTACGATGTTTAACTAGCATAGAAAAGAAATTTTAAACTATACTAATTGCTAAACAAAGGGAGTAGCGGCTATGCCTATCTACTCAGAAAAAAAGTTTTTATATTTTTGAAATTTGAGAAAAGAAATAAAAGCAACTAAGACTAAAACTAAGTCGAGTAAATTATAAAATCTATAAAAACAAAAGTTGAATCTCCAAGAGAACACTTTGCTGGGCTCATTGTCCCAGATCACTGATTCTTTGCAACTTGTTGATACTCCTTTTCTTGACACAGATAGTAGAATATACTTGAAGTTGTTTATTGTGATAGTTGTTGTTATATTGGTGGTGATTGGGTAGATGAACCGGTTTAAGCTGATTGTTATTATTGTTGTTATTATTAGATTGGTAAACCAGTTTAAACCAGTTTTGTTGTTGTGATTTGGATGACATAATGGATTTTGATTGGACGATTGCCAGACGTCGATCAATTGGAAGGGTAAACTGATTTTGGTTTTTGATACCAAAAAAGATTGAGGATTTTTTTGAGTGGCACAATAAGTAATGCCAGAATAGAGAAGTATGTGAAGGTTGTATTGAAATAAACATTAGAACCTACAACTTTGTTTGAGTGTATTTTTTGAAGGATGTTTATGAACATAGTGATTATGATGGTATATATAAGGATGGTTTTTATAATAAAAAAGGGGTTTGGATTGCAAGAGAATCAAAGAATCAAAGTGTACTGCCACGAGCCTTTCCCCATGCAACCAAAGGATAAACAAGACTCCCAAACTTGAGTAGACTTTGACCAGAGGTCCCATCCTACTGTACCAGTTGTCTTTAGTGTTCTTGGGTTCCTAAACTGAGGCTCACTTGTGATAAAGAGTATAAAACATTTTTCTTTGATCAAAATTACTATATAAGGAAATTTTTGAGCAAAACAGATGTGATCAGGAGAGAGTTTTTTTTTCAATTACATTATTTATTAAATATTTATATTCTATATTATATATACAGTATATATATATATGAATCCTGAACTTAACAAAAATCAAATTCTATTTCAAATTTCATCTCTCAATGAACAAAACCAATTATCAAGAATGGTATTATATAAATTATCATTACCAGAGGTAATAATATTATATATATATTGTTATATTAAATTTTATATAAATTGTTTATTTTTTAAAACATTATATGGTAAATATTTTATAAGGGGTCCAGATGATATACTAATTTATTTACCTGTAATGTTTTTATAATTTAAATCAATTTACAATATTTAAAATTTAATATAATAAAAAATATATTTTTTATACTTTTATTATATATAAGGGTTATTATATCAAAAATTTGAATAAAGCGAAGATATTGATCATTTGAGGTACTTATTTATGGAAATAAGTATACATATTTTTTAGAAACAAATATTATTGATCAATTGAATTGAAAAAATCATGTGATTTTAATTAAATCATATGATTTTGAAAATGTTTTGAAAAAAATATATTTGAGCTGAAATATCTCGGTCAATATTTAACCAATTTTAACAAAAAATTAGAATTTGAAAATTCATATCTTTAGCTATCAAATAACATAATAATCATTAAAAAATCCAATCACTGGTTATTGAAATATAAGTATTTTAATTTTGGATCAAATTTTAATTTTTGTTTTAAAAAAAAAAACTTTGAAATGAAATATCTTCAATTTTTATCCAATTTTAATAAAAAAACCATTATTTGAGACCTATGGGTCTATAGTACAGTGGTTAGTGCTCCATAGGTCAGATCACAAGATACAGGTTCAATTCCTCCAAGGGGATAACATGGTACCTCTGACCTAAAAAATTTAGGATAACAAAAGCTAGTAGAACCTGCACGCCATCGGCGTAACCAACTAACCGATGTTTTCTAGTATGAATACTGGTCATACGAAAGATTGTGATCTGGTTGGATGTCTGAAATCGGATAGGATTATCCTTAACACAACCACATTATCAAATGGTAATAAGAAGAGTAGATCCCAAACTGGTAGCATACCACTGGTGAACAGAAAAAGTTTATGTGACCCGATAGCGGGCGAATCAAAACTGCTGGTAAGCTTCCTGCCCAATCAAGTACGTGACTGTGCCGGGTTTCACAGACTTTACTATCGGGAGGCCTTGGTGGAAGAAGAAATTCGCGGACCACTCCGAAGGACTGAAAACCAGGGTTCAGGATATTGTAATCAATAGCCTGATAATCAGACTACTCTTACTGCAAATAAAAGTGTTCTGGGAAAAATTAAGAAGGATTTGCACATCTTTCTGAGTCTAGTAAGAGATTGGGTACCCCTTCTAAATAAAGTAGTGATTGAACATAGCATTATGTAGAATAGATATATAGCTACTCATATATAGACAGATCTACTATAAACATATATGTAAATCACTTGTTAATATATGTAACGTCAAATGCATTATAGTAGTACATAAGCGAAAAAGATCCGTAATATACATTGCCAAAAAATGTAGGCAGCTATAAGCATATAATTAATAAAAAATGTGGTCTACTAACAGTATGGATAACAAGATGTGACAAATTCTCCCAATGGGAAAAATTACAAAAAATAACAAAAAAACAAAAAAGATCCTGGACACCAATCAAGAAATCCAA